>JAFVLL020028026.1:0-27415 GCA_021397915.2 Tor tambroides
TTTGTTGTTCATGTCCAACGCCATGAATAATGGTCAGTCGCCACTGATTAAGCTTCTCCTTAAAATATCGCCTCGATCTGGAAGGGGCAGGCTCTCATTCAGAGACAGCAAGAGATTTAGATGAATTCTAGCAAACAACCCCAGTTACAGGGGCTTGGATGTCAAAATTGGTTTCCAATACCCATCCCTGAAGATTAGGGTTAGGGTTAGTCTTCCATGTAGAATTGCATTTATGAGTGTAAAAGAATGCATGGTTAGTAAGCACATCTGAAGAAACATGGCTACAAAAGATATTGAGATAAAAGATCCCCAAAACATGGATTCAACAGTATTCAAACACCTCTGTGAAAAGAAGAGACACCTTTAAAGAAGATAGTCTGTGAATGCAGCCAATTCTAAAAAAGAATGTTCTCAATGCTTTTAATGTCAAGAAATTTAGGAAGATGAACTCTGCTTTGATGTCTCAACATGTTCAGAGTCTGTTATTGTCTTTCGCACAAGCTCCACTCTGAAGAAGAGCCTGCACATTATCCCTCAGTGTTAGAAAGCAAGTGTTAAACAGGAATCTAAAGGAAGCTAGCATGCAGATGTTCTCTTCATCATGAGCACCACACTGTCATTCACAGTGCTGGGCTGCCCCCTAGCAGGTATGCTTGGTACTGCAACTATATAAGCAGAATGGAGAAGATAACAGGAAACCATATCCAGTGGTCCTGATTCCTTCCGAAAGCACTGAACAGCCACAATCAATTTAGGAGATACCGATGCACATCACATAGATTGCAGCAAACCCCCAGCTGGAGGGATAGCAAACATGTACCATTATTTATAGCATTCTGGTGAAATGCATTTGAGTTAGAGCCAGGTAAAGCACAAATGTGAATTGATCTGGGCAATCACTGTGATGAATGAGGGAAGAAAAAAGCCAGGTTTTTCAATGCCAAAAGCTCCTGCTTCTAGCACTGGCCCCTTTGCTGTAGGTTTACAACACTAAGGAAGGCCCATCTGTAGGGTTATAATGCTGTTTAACTTAAGCAATTTACTGTACACAAAATCCAGGGACAGTCCCAATGGAGGAACTAGGGGTTAAGTGCTTTGCTTCGAAGCAAAAACTGTATTAGAGACTAGAGTAGGATTGTGATCTCTGAAACTCCCGAGTTGCTCAGGTACATCAAACTGGGAGTGAACCTGCAACCTTTCCGATCTGTATCTACTATCCCGTTTTCCCTACCTTCATAACTCTTCGAGAGATTGTTGCATAGCCAGGCAGCCACCCATGGGCAGAATTTGATTTTTATGGGATGCAGGGCTGTTTTCTGGCCCGTCCAAATCCTAATCTTAACTCATAAATGAGAAACCGCTAGCAGCGACTATAAATCTTACTTGAAGGTGAGTGGTATTGAGGGGGAAAAATCTCTTGTTAAAATCTCTGGCTATCAAGACACCATACGAGTGCAGAAAATGAAAATATTCCAGGAGCACTTGAAAGCTTTATGAGGAGAACTTCATCCTTTTGTTTGCACATTAAATAAGATGATAATTGCATTTGTACATGTCGTCTTGAAGACTTCAAATGTTTCCACGAGCAGATGACCATGGAGCGAGATGAATCGCTGAGCGCCGTCTGATTGAAGATACAAAAGATTCTTCCATCTCCAGTCCTCCTACACACGTCCTTTTACTTTGTATGTCTTAATCTAGAAAAAACAAAGTGAAAGAACTTTCATTTCCTTTGAGCAAAAGAACTTTTGACAGCAATAAAGATTTTTAATCCCGACACAAAACAAGCCTGCAATCTGTAAAACATGCCATGGATTACTAAAACGTCCTTTGTTTTCTCTCACACAGGAAAGCAACAGATGGACTTTCTAGTTCAGTCCATCGACTTCACAGTGAAAAAAAAGAAGCCTGTTGTTTTCCCTCTCCGCTGATGACTCGCTAAGTGAGAAGCTTTCATGCCGTCTGTGTCCCTTCTCCCTGGGTGAATGTCATTGCACTAGGACCCTTCAGAGTGGATCAATCATACCACATGACATACATCAAGTGGACAATTAACTCTGATCTAACATTGAGTCCCCTGTGGATGCTGGACAAAGAGGCTTACAATTAGGGTTGATCTCCGGTAGAATATGCCTGGTGTGGAGGAAAGTACTGATCTGAGCGCAGCTTATATAGTTGAACTTGAACCTCATTACAAAAAAAATGACAAAGCTTGTTTGGAATCAGTGGCAAAGGGCAGTCTATGACAATTTATGTGGTAAACATGACTCTGAAAGCTGATCGCTGAGAGTTATATAGATGTTTTGTTAAAACCGATAGTGGTGCAATAATTCAATCCTCTATGACCGCAGCGAAGCTCTTGATGGAAGGTCCGTCATTCTTGGTTCAGAGCGCTAGCCATATTTCTTCATGAACTGAAAGATCATCAGATTATGAGCAGTAGTGAGATAGAAATTTGTCATGAGAGAAAGCAAAAGAGATAGAAAGAACAAAAGTAAGAGAAAAAGAACAAACGCATCAGCTTTGAATCAAAACAAACCAACCAGACTAAATTCCCTCTCACATGATTAGCATCAGGTTTTCATGATAACCTCTAAAAGTATTGCACATGCCTGTTCAAAAAAAAGTAACCAGGTTAAGGTGGTCTGCTGGTCTTAGCTGGTTTAAGCTTGTCTAGATTGCCTCTCAGCCTCACCAAGGTGGTATTTAGCTGGTTTAGCTAGTCAGACCATTTGGTAAGTGTCCAAAACCCTCAAAGCCTAAAAACCTTTAGCAGGCTGGGAGGCCAGCTAACCACTTTAGGTTAGGTCAGTTCTTTCAAAGATGATAAAATCATGAAAATGTGATATTGTGAGACTCCTTGCTAGCAAGAAAGCTGGAAGTGTGCACAGTGAACTGCCAATGCAAGGAAAGACAATGCCAACAGAGAGCCTCTCCATTTTATCTGTTTAGTCCTGTTGTCTCTGTATTCATGCAAAAGGGCCTTTAGACTTATTATACCCAAGCAGTGACAGAAAACGGAAGAAATAACACCAAGAATTTACAATGTTTGTGTTCGAGTCAAGGATAAATGTGGCTCATTGTGAAATCCTCTAGGAGAATGTGATGTAGAGAGGAGGCGAAAGAAAGAGTAGAAGAAAAGCATGTCTTGAGAACAATGTGAAATAGATCAAGATATTCTGTGAGTCAGCCAGCGATGTACACAAACTATTTAGCCTGTTAACTTCACTCCCCCACAGCAGAGTCCTTACATGGCACCGTCGCTGACGCCTGCCCTATTTGAAATAATCTTTATAGACTGGGACGCATCACCGTGGTAACGTCTGCCTGGCCACCGCTGTCACTCCTGGACAGTGGAGCCAGCGCAACTGAGAAGTGATTGCTTACACACACAGCAAACATTAATCACAAACCCTCACAAACACACACACCGACAGCTCAGCAGGGAGAGCGGTAGGGAGAAATTGGGAGGACAAGGAGAGATGGAGAGTGAGGCACAGAGAAAAAGAAGGTACTTTAACAAAACGGAGGGCATGAGTGCTGCAAGCAATGCTAATATCTCGTCTTTTACCGCAGCTTGGCTTAGACAAGACTCAACAGCAAAGATCTCAGAGCCATGTCATAACAGCGGACCTGGGCCTGCACTAATGCCTTTACATTAAACACAATGTTCAACAAGGTCAGAATATGTACTGGCGGGGACAATGATTAATCACACTAAATGGATTATGGACCTCTAATTTTCATACATCCACTGAATAGAAGCTAATTGAACGCAGTGCAGATAACATATGAGGCAAGACTTAATAAGAATGAGCCTCAGAGCAAAGCAAATTGATCGCTATTACGAAAAACAATATAAATGAATGGCAAAAATCTGGGGTTAAAATACCGCCTCGATCTGGAAGGTCTAATGAGGGTCTAATTTTAAACCGCAAATAAACCAAAAAAGTGAACGACTGATTTCTGGCCTTGCTGTAACATTCATAGGCTTCGGATTCAGATATCTGTGTAATTGACTTTCACGGTAAAGCAATGCTTAATTAATGGAAATTCTGTTGTGCATTTGTGGTGTTTATGGACCTTGACGAGAAGGATCAATACACAAGCACATGGAATCTGTATAAGGGGAGTTGGCATTCTTTTGACAGGCTTGGTGTAAAACATACTCCACGTAAGTACGAAGATGTGAATGTTTGGGTCAACACACTGAAAGCAGTGTTGTTTGGGTTAAAAAAAAAAAAAAAAACAGTATAAATATTAGATGAAACACTTAAATGAAAAATTTGCAGCCTTGGCAACTATAGCTGAAAAATAAGAAAGTGCTAAATTTAATAAAACTGAAATAAATGAAAGCCTATATATATATGTACACACACATACACACACACATACATAGATAAACTAAACCCAAAATACAACAACACTGCTAAAATGTTAAATAATTTGAAGTGTAAACCTAAAAAATAAAAGCTATTCAATCATTTTAATAAATACTGTAATAGTATATAGATAATAGATAATACTTAAATAACGCTGATTGAAAATGTCAGTCCAGTCTTCAAACACAAGCCTCACACTTTTGATATTTTATAGCAATAAAGATCAGAACAAACATCAAAATAAGAAGAAGAAGAAGAATATAAAGCAAACAAAACAATTTGTCCAGTATGTGCTAATTTTGGCCCTAATGTTAAAGTTATAAATAAACATAACTATATAACTATACAAAACTGGGATTAATTAAAGGGATAGTTCACCCAAAAATGAAAATTCTGTCATTATTTACTCACCCTCATGTCGTTCCAAACCAGCAAGACCTTCGTTCATCATCGGAACATACATTAAGATATTTTTATGAAATCCGAGAGCTTTCTGACCATGCATAGACAGCAAGGGAACTTACCAAATTCAAGGCCCAGAAAGGTATTAAGGAAATCAGTGGTTCAACTTTAATTTTATGAAGCTACGAGAATACTTTTTGTGTGCAAAGAAAACAAAAATAACGACTTTATTCAACAATTCTTCTCTTCCGTGTCAGCGTGTGGTGCTGCTGACGCAGAAGCTGGTGTTTTGACGTAGAACCTGGATGTGCTGCGACTCGTTTACAAGCAGAGGTATGCAAATACATGCGTCGTGGTACTCTCGTGGTCTCCCTTGCTGTCTATACAGGGTCAGGAAGTTCTCGGATTTCATCAAAAATATCTTAATTTGTGAATTCATAAGATGAATGAAGGTCTTACGGGTTTGGAACTACACGAGGGTGAGTAATTAATGACAGAATTTTCATTTTTGGGTGAAATATTTCTTTAAAAATCAATTCAATATAACAGATCCACCTCAGAGATCCTGTACGCTTATAATTGCTTGGACTGGCCCAAACCTTTATGGGTGTATATAAATATTGGATTAGTTTAAAAACCATCTCCTTTACATGGTAAGTTCATTTTATGTTTTTTGTTAAATCATAGTAGATAACCAATAATCTAATATCCAGTAGTTCTCACAACAATAACATGGGATTTGTGTCTCTAATAGCCTTTAAAACAAATAATGGGACAACAATTTGTACCCTATTCGTGGAACAAGGTGCCATATACACAACCACACACACTGTTCATGGGCAAAAAAACTTCCTACATGCAGTATCCAAACAACATGGACGAAACTTGAGATTTTGTCGAAACAAAGTGATCAAACCCTAGTTTCAGAAAGCGCAACTCCGAAACTCGACTTCTGTTCCCTGACCACAGTGCCCACGCAGTCAGATTCAGTGGGCGACCATCTCATACCAGCAAGGATGGAGAGAGAAATACATATTTAAAGCGATTCGCTGTCTGAATTTCCGTCATCCATCAAATTACCACGGGTATTCACGGTACGAGAAAATTTGTGTGTTGACGCGTTATTCCGCCCTGTTATCTGAGTGTGTTCCCAACCTGTCACATAAGAATTCTGAGTCACTGACAGTGTCGGCGATGCTGCACACAATATAGTGCCCCTAATTACAGATGTCGCCCATTTCTTTCTGTCAGACGCGGCTGAAGAAACATCCCCGCTCGGCTCACATGTACTGCTTCTTTTACATGCTGTTCTGGGACCAGCCGTATTTATCCGAAGCCTTAAACTATTACGAGACCTTCTGCATTACTGACCGTAGATCAGACAGAAATGCACGCCAACTCCCCGAGGGCGGCTGACTGGATCTTTTCTTTTCCTCAGGCTTGAGATCAGCGCCGTTCTGCCTGACTGGCTCTAGGATTGGTGTGGATTTTTCATTATTCCACGGCTCCTGTGGAGAAGTGACAGTCGCGCAATTTCTCAAGCCCACGGATGGAGCTGTGGGCCCAGTCTTGCACAGAAAAAAGGGAAACGTGTGGACAGAGAATGGAATTAAAAAAAGAGAGAGAGCTGAAAGGAGAGATGAATGTGACAATATGGCCATTTCTTTGTGAAAGGTCGACTGTGATATGTGCTCATCAAGTACCATTACCCTCTGTTGATACTAGCCAATAGAGCAGTGTCTAAGTGCTTGATGTGTGCCATTTCATATTAGTAATGGACGAAAATAAAGGGGTTGGGAGTGTGTTGGTCAGGTTTTGCCAACACCGTAGGGACCAAATGTCCCTGCAAGGCTAGCAAAACCTGAAATCACTTAAAGCAGATTGTGAGAACCAGTCAAGAAACAGAGCTTTAAAAAATAGCAAATAATTATGCCTGCCAATCAATTAAAATTTGGATCAATTAAGGAATATAGCTTAATAAATGTACAAGATAATTAGGTCTGCCAATCAATGAAAGATTTTAAAGCAAATTAATTATGTAATATGTAGTGCAACTGAACGAATTAATTATAAATATCAACATTTGCTCAAAAAGGTCCTGAGGACTTCCATTTATATATTTTAAATATTTATAAATTTAAAAAAAAAAACAGCATCAAAATTACTTTGATGGAAATTGTGCAAAATTTCTATTGCATTATTTTAATTGCACTAAATTAACTTTTAATTGCAAAAAAAAATTTCCCTAATTACAATTAAATAATTAAAAAAAAGTTTTCGTATCATTGTGATACTATTATCATTTTATTAATATTTCAAAGTAAGTTTTTACTTGTATACTTGTTTTCGTTTTAATTTGAGTGATTCGTGGTTAATTTTTTGTAGTTTTTGTTTTTTATCTGTTGTTTGTTTGTTATTTTTTTATATAGTTTCTATTAATATTTATTTCAGTTTTAGTTTTAGTTATTTAGTATAAACCAAGCTGAAAATAAGGCTGAAATAAAAAGAATTTAATATTTTATTTCAATGCTCATTTTATTTTTAGTTTTAATTCAAGATTTAGTTTTAGTTAATTATAATAACCCTGCCACGAAGAACCTTTACCTTCCATGGAACTTTTCCATTCCACAAAAGCTTCTTTAGATTATTAAAATATTCTTCACAATAAGAAATAATGATTCTCTTAAGAACTGCACACTGAAAGGTTCTTTGGGGAACCCTTCTATGGTTTCACTGCAAAAACTTCCTTTTGGAATCTTTATTTTTAAGAGTGTAGGCAGATAGAAAATGGCTCAAAACAATGAAAGTTAAATGGAAAGCACCCACCATGTTAGAAAAACGATTTTGTGAGTTTGAATGGCTGTAGGTAAGGATGAGAGAGAGGGGGAATTTAAATAAATTAAGACAAAATTGTTTTGGGGGGGACAAAATATCCTAAAGCAAATTTCAAGACACCTCTATAGCTGTTTCACCTTCACTTTGGTTTACACATATGGCATAATGACACAAATAATCTAAGACGACAAGCTCTCGCTCTCTCTCAGGGCGTGTGTGTTAGCAGGAGCTGTCTAGGGAGATTAAGTTCCTCTCAGCAGGCGTGTATTTAGTGATGTCAGCATCCCTCCACATCACACACACACACACACACACACACACTTACTGAGAGTTTAAAGGAAGTGGTCAGCCGCAGAGCTGTGGGCTCTGTTATTGACCACTCAGTCCACACACAGTCCAATCTAGTGAGATGTCTGACTCCAACTGACGGTTTTCAAATGACCAGGCCTCTTTTAAACACCATTTTCTCACTTGCTAAGGATGAATAATGCAAACTGAGACAAATCCAACAACAACTTAAATCAGTCTAGAAGCTGCAAAAAATCAGTATCAGTACTTTGTCTTGTTTAACAGTAAAAACATATAAACCTGCTTAAAAGAAGATGCATATAGAAGACTTGAGCAATAAGTGTTTTCAAATTTTATAATAATAAGAAATGTTTCTTAAGTAGCAAATCAGCATATTAGAATGATTTCTGATGGATCATGTGACACTGAAGACTGGAGTAATGATGCAAAATTCAGCTTTGCATCACAGAAATAAATTACATTTTAAAATAAATTCAAATAGAAAAAAGTTGATATGTAGTAAAATTCCACAATATTGCCATTACTATTTAGATTTTTTTTTTTTTAAATGCAGCCTTTGTGAGCATAAGACATCTTTCAAAAACATTTTTAAAAATTGGATCAACCTCAAACTTTACAGTAGTGTATATACATGTATGTGTTGTATACATTATAATATGTATATTCATGCTGTCAAACGATTAATCGCGATTAATCGTTTTTGTTTATGTAATATATGTGTATGTACTGTGTATATTAATTATGTATATATAAATACACACACACAGTATATATTTTGAAAATATTTGCATGTGTGTGTGTATTTATATATACATAATAAATATACACAATTCACACACATATATTATGTAAACAAAAACTTTTATTATGGATGTGATTAATTGTTTGACAGCACTAGTGTATATTTTTATTAAGTTTAATTTATTGTCCCAGTGGCTTTTTGTTTGTTTCTAGCATAAATTTAATTACACAAATGATACAAAAATAAACTTCAATATGTATTTTATGAAGCAAGTCTAAACTTCTTATCTAAAGGATTTTTAGACACGAAAAGCAAGACAAAGAAAATACTGATTTATAAATGATTTTTTGCAGTGAATATATTCATAGCTTCTCTCAAGCTCCTCCAGATTCTCCACAAGGATCCCTCCTCTGCGTTCACGGGTGATTAGCTGGCCCTGTTTTTGAAACCAGCACTTTAGAAGAGCTAAAGGGGTTCTGCTCTCCCTCACTAACAGGGTTCCGCTCTGAAAGCTCAGACTCCCCAGGACGGCGCTGGCCTCTGGTGCCTCGAAGGACCAAATGCTCATCCTAGTGAGAAAAACAAACAAAGACAGCCTTCTCTTCACCTCCATTTTAATGAGCTCACAACTTGATCTGCAGGAGTTTTTATACTTCTCTCTTTTTGGGAATATATTTCAAATAAAGTCGACATGAAATTAAAATCCATATTTACTTTATGCTCCTGGTGTTATTATGCACAATTCATCAGAGCATATTATTCCAATGAAGAAAAATACATTTCTCCACATCTTAAAGCAATTTTTTCAGCATGACAGTAATTGAAAGAAATAGTTCAGCAAAAAATGAAAATTTGCTGAAAATTGGTTTGAACTCTCTTTCTGATGTCACCAATTCACTACAGAGGAACCACTGGTCAGCAAGTGATGTAATGCTAAATTTCTCCACATGTTTCAGACTATTTTTGCTTGTAAACAATCTGTGCATATTTCCCTCTTGATTCAGATAATTGATTCGGGTATTTTACTGATTCAGGTATTTTACTGTTATCATATGGTATTGTTATCATTATGATTATTGTCAGGTTTGTAATGCATTTAAACACAATCAAACCCATGCTAGCACTAAACACTACTGTCGGGATATGCGAGATGCTCTCGATGGCGAACTTGACCTTCAACATCCTCAAAAGTGGTGCTGGTGGGAAATATTCAGGTATTTGTCTCGATGTTTTTGTATGGAAGTTCTTGGCAGATACAAGTTTTCCTTCTGAATATCTAGTATTTCTGAAATGCATTATATCACATGAGTAAAATGGGTTGAAAATGCTACTTCATGTTAACCAGCATGGATTAACCAATGCTATCTCACGACCGATTCATACATATTTTACGAGGTGGCTAATTCGTACGAATTCGTACGACCTCACTCGTACGATTTAGTACGATTTGTCTAAACCCCAGTGATGGGTAGGTTTAGGGGTGGGGTTAGGTGTAGGTCATTCGTCATATGTCATACGAATTGGCAACTCGTAAAATATGTACGATTTAGCAAAAATCGTATGAATTTGTATGAGTGAGGTCGTACGAATTCGTAAGAAATTAGCCACCTCATAAAATATGTACTTGTTGCCATGAGCTCGGGCTGGATTAACACAGGCCGTTTAAAGGATTAGTTCACTCCAGAATTAAAATTTCCTGATAATTTACTTACCCACGTCATCCAAGATTTTCATGTCTTTCTTTCTTCAGTCGAGAAGAAATGAAGGTTTTTGAGGAAAACACTCCAGGATTTTTCTCCATATAGTGGACTTCAATGGGAGCCAGAGGGTTAAAGGTCTAAATTGCAGTTTCAATGCAGCTTCAAAGGGCTCTATATGATCCCAGCCGAGGAATAAGGGTCTTATCTAGCAAATTATCGGTTATTCTCTAAAAAAATTTTTTTTTAAAATCTATACTTTTTAACCATAAATGCTAATGTTGCACTAGCTCTGCAACGTGCATCCACGACTTCATGCATTATGTAATCACGTTGAAATAATTTTAAATTTTTTTAAGTAATTTTTTTTTTTTTTTTTGAGAATAAGCGATCGTTTGCTAAATAAGACTTTTATTCCTTGGCTGGGATCGTGTTTTGAAGCTGCACTGAAGCTGAATTGAAACTGCATTTTGGACCTTCAACCCATTGATCCCCATTGAAGTACAATATATGGAGAAAAATCCTGGAATGTTTTACTCAAAAACCTTAATTACTTTTCGACTGATGAAAGAAAGACACAAACATCCTGGATAACATGGGGGTGAGTAAATCATCAGAAAAAAAATAAGTCTGGAGTGAACTATACCTTTAAATCTCCTAGAATATTTCAAAATGTATCTTCACATTGAAGAGCGCCTCACAATAAAAGATACCAATAAACACCAAGAAACATGCCGACAGAACCATAACGTGACATTGTTATATTCACATTTAGCCCCAAGCTACACTGCATTGTGCCACGTCTGGACTGATAAGATTTTGCTGGAATGAGAGTATGAGGCAAAACATAAACCTTTTCAGAACAGATACCTAATCAGATTTATCGCTTGTATGTTTTTTCACCACCCAAGATTACATCTCTAATTCAGCATGATAGACTACAAAAAAAATCTAGAATATCTTGTTCAATATCTTAGAAAATGAGAGGAAATAACTTGCAATCTGATACCTAGTGGATGGAAACGAAGCAAAAAAAGGAAGATGAGATATCTTTAATTTTAATTATCATGAATATTGCATTGCTTTTTTCTGAACGAAGCTTGTTCACGGTTCATGGCAATGGTGCTGAATGGAAGGATATGCGAGGAAGGCGTGAGGAGGAGTGGAGTGTGTTGGCTGAGAGACTTGAGTGTCGGCATGCGTCTGAAGCTCGGCCTGCACAGTATGACTAGCACAGACTGTCACCTCCTGTAGAGCAGCCCAGCAGAGCATTCTTACCTCTGACAGCTGTATGCCAACACCATCCACCACAACGCCCACTCCACAGGAGAGACAGTCAAATGAAGGAGAAAAGGAGTGCAAAGGAGCAGGAAAAAGAGACTAAAATGAGTGGGGAGGGAGAACAGACAGATCTTTTGTAGTTAATGCAAAAAAGCATTTTTTTTTCAAAAAATTTTCAAAATTCTTGATTTTTTCATTAATGCATTGGGCTTAAATGCATACAGTTCTTCCTTTTAAGGAAGTAGAGTGTTTACACTAGTGCTGTCAAAATTAACGTGTTAACGCACGCGATTAATTTTTCCAGTTTAACAGCGTTAAAAATATTTAACATAGTTAACGCAGGGGCAGAGCTAGTTTTGGCCAACCCACTCACAACTGCTGCTTCTGTCTGTTTTTTCTTTGACAAGAATTGCATTTGTTTAGACACAGAATGTCTTTACGAGCACATCAAACGGAGGACTTTTCAGACGCACACTCCACCTCAGCGACAGGCGCTAATCAAACTAGCACAGAAACGGTACAGGTGACGAGGCATCTTCATTAGAACAACAGTGAACTGTGGTCACATGAGATGTTGTCAGGCTATATGTCAGTAAAAACTAATTTTCCTGTCCTTTCAGGCATTATACTGTGCTCATAGTGCATGCTCTTCAATTGCACACACAAATATGATGGTGCATGCTGTAACCTGTATCATTTCATATTAAAGCATGAATGAAACCACGACTACATGTGTGACAAATCCGTGTCACGTTCAGCAGCGGCAGCTCTTAAAGTAATAGCAGGCAAATAACTTAATAACCCAGCTGCTGCAATGTCCGTTAATCAAAGAACAAAAGAAAAAAAGAAATCAATAACTTTTATAACTTTAAGGATTCATCTATATTTAATTTAAAAATGTGTTTGATAACTTTATTCAATTTCTGTATATTTCCTACATGTTGAAAGGCACAGCTAGCTAAATTTGACATATATGAAGCTTGATATGTTTCTGCAAATCAGCATATTAGAATTATTTCTGAATGATTATGTGACACTGAAGACTGGAGTAATGATGCTAAAAATTCAGCTTTGCATCACAGGAATAATTACATTTTAAGTAGTAATAATATTTCACAATTTTTACTGTATTTTTGATCAAATAAATGCAGCCTTGGAGAGCAGAAGAGATTCAAAAACATATATGTATATATATATATATATATATATATATATACAGTGCCTTGCGAAAGTATTCATACCCCTTCATTTTTAAGTTTTACGTTTCTGCCTTATATTAAACTGTTTTAAATTACTTTTTTCCACATCAATCTACACTCCATGCACTATAATGGTAAAGCAAAAAAAAAGGGTTTTTAACATCTTTGCAAATTTATTAAAAAGAAAAAACTTAAATGATTCCATTGCATAAGTACTCATACCCTTATCTGGGACAGTTGGAATTTAGCTCAGGAGCATTCATATTGCTTGTAGGTGTTACTAGACTTTGAGTGAAGGTAACCTGTGGCAAATTCAATTGAATGGGTATGATTTGGAAAGGCACACACATCTTAATAAAAGCTCCAACAGCTGATAATACATATCAGAGCAAAAACCAAGCCCTGGGGTCAAAATAACTGTCTGTAGAGCTCAGAAACAGGTTTTCGTGAAGCCACACATCTGGGGAAGAGTTCAGAAAAAAATTCTGCTTCATTGAAGGGTCACAGAAGCATGTAGTCTCTGTTACCCTTAATGGAAGAAGTTTGAAACAACCAGGACTCTTCCTAGAGCTTGCCTCCTGGCCAAACTGAGTAATTGATGGAGAAGGGCTTTGGTTAGAGTGGTGACGAAGAACCTGATGGTCACTCTAGTTGAGCTCCATGATCATATGTGGAGATAGGAGACATCTACAGAAGGACAAACATCACTGCAACACTCCACCAATCTGGGCTTTATGGCGGTGTGGCCAAACTCAATCCTCTCCTCAGGGAAGACAAAAGAAAACACACTTGGAATTTACAAAAAAGCTCCTAAAGGACCCTCAGACTCTGAGAAACAAGATTCTCTGGTCTGATGACCCTCAATTCTAAGCATCATGTTTGAAGGGAACCAGCTCTGCTCATCACCTGCAGAGTACCATCCCAAAAGTAAAGTGTGCTGTTTTTCAGCAGCAGGGACTGAGGGACTCATCAGAGTAGAAGAAAATCTCAGTGCACCAAAATATTGAGATAGCCTTAATGAAAACCCAGAACGTTTACCTTCCAACAGAACAGTGACCTTAAGCACACAGCAAGAGTGGCTTATACACAATGCTGTGAATGTCCTTGAATGGCCCAGCCACAGCCTGAGCTTGAACCCAATCAAATATTTCTGGAGAAACCTGAAAATGTGCATCTGCCCCAATCCAACCTGACTGAGCTTGAGAGGTGAAGAGGTGAGGAGACAAATGGCAGATAATTGCCAAATGTTGATGAGCCAAGCTTGTCGCATCAAACAAAAAAGACTTGAGGCTGTAAAGGTACATCAGCTAAATATTTAGTTAAGGGTATGAATACTTATGCAATGTACTTATTTTGTACAATGTTTTTTATTTTTAAAAAAAATCACCTTTAAAGTTGCCCAAATGAAGTTCTTAGCAATGCATATTACTAATCAAAAATGAAGTTTTGATATATTTACAGTAAGAAATTCTTGCTGCAAAAATATCTTCAAGAACATGATCTTTACTCATTGTCCTAATGATCTTGGCATAAAAGAAATGGAGACTGGACCCACATGTAGGGCCTTTGGCTATTGCAAGAAATATACTCCCAGCTGACTTAAGACTGGTTTTGTGGTCCAGGCCCAATATATAAATGACTTCTCCCCACAATGGCCTTAACTGGCCTGCATCTACATCATAACCCAAATCAGCTGGGAGCGTTCTTGGTGCATTTTTCCTCTTCAAGCTGCTCTCGGTCTGGTGGCCTGTTGTTAGACAAGGCACTAAGTAGGCCAAATACTGCTGTGTGAAAAGATCAGAAACTTCACATAAAAGCTGCGTGGACGCCTTGACTTCTTGTGGGTAGCACACAGGGAATAGAACAAGGCGGCGCTCTGTGTGGAGATATTGCATTTGTCGTGCCACATAAATTCCTCTGTGTGATGAATAGAAGTGGGAACTTAAGGTTGCATTCAGGCAACGACAAGGCTGTATATTTTGCCTCATGAGACTTTAGAGGAAGTCAGAGGTTGTCTTAAATACTGTGTATTTTAGGAATAAACATCCATTTCAAGTTAGATGGCACAGGAAGAAGTTGCGTTACAGTTGCTGTTTTTGGAAATGGGGGAAATAAGTAATTGGAAACTGCGTGTTGCCTCCTTGCAAGATCAAACAAAGAATTTGGGAATCAAAAGTCACCTGAGGCACCAGTGTCTGTTCTGATACAGCCCCATCCTCTCCTTTCTCCTTCAAACAGTAATTACAAACACGCTTCTGCTGGATTCGCCTGGATCTGAGAATGGTAGAAGCAACTCCAAGCCTGTTTAATGTGATAAGATTATTTAATCAGTTGAGTTATGCATTCACATTAGGTGATTAATCATGCATTGGTATTTACCCATAAGTATTTTCATTTTGCATGAACTGTCCACTGGGTGAAAAAAAAGTATTTTCTACTGTACTTCACATCTACCATAAATAAACGAAGTATTTTAATAATTCATTATGCAAAACATAACCAATTATTTAAAGATCTCAAAATCTGTATCTTCACTCGTTCTTTCCAAAGTGATTTATTAAGCGAAGAGATAAGGGACCATCGGAGCACATAGCGCTAAAAAACTGGCAAAAATTAAATATAAATATAAAAAAGTCTAAATTAAGAATTTTGCTCCAGCTGAGGCTAATGTTCAGCGTCTGTACCCCCAGAGCCAAGCTGCAGTCAGCCTCCCTCCTGATGGTTGGCGGCTTCTGTACAAGTTGTTCCCAATGAGCCTTACCAATTCGCTCTGCAGAGAGACTTGGGAACATATTGCCATTGAGAAACAGCTGTGGAGGGACTTTTTTTGCCAGAATGTTTATAACTTACAATGACCCCAAAAAGTATTTGGACACTTAAGTTACACTCAAAGTATGAAGGTCATAGCATTAAAAGAACAAAATATCAAATCAAGTGGCATCTGCAAACAAATATGGACAAGCTTTAGTCAGAATTAACTTTTTTCAAACTAAATATTTGCATTTACTTTTAATCAACTGGTCTCAAGGTGATTTTTAGTGGATGTGAAGTCAGTTCTCCTCAAATATCATCTAACATTTATCAACCAGAAAGTGTTCAAGTGTTCATTTTGAACAGTATAACAATTGTTTTATCATTTCAGAATTACTAAATAGATGGATGGATGGATATGAATGCCACCTGTTTGATATTCCATTATATAATGCAAAATCATTCATACATTAAGTCTAATTTAAAGGGACATTTCAACTAAGATTAAAATTCTGTCCTTTGTCACCTATTTTTTTTTTTTTTCTTCTTCTTCTTCTTCTGTGAAATACATAAGGTCTGGAGCTTTCAAAGCTTTACAAATTATGCAAAAGCAACCTAAAATTTTCATAACTTTTAATAGTCCATATGTTGGCATTATCACCACAACACTGAGTCAGAGAGTTGAATTTGAGTGAACTGATTCAGTTCAATTGTTCACTGAATCATTCAGACCAGTTTTGTTCAAATTTAAGCAAATCACTGAAAAGATTTTATTAATTCATGATTTATTCACATATCAGACATCCTTATTCCTCTCATGAAAGTGCCAAGGACATCAAGGAATATCTAGTTAATATGCAGTTCCCCTTTTTATCTTTTTTGAAGCTACTAAGGTTCAATTTTGTAGGGGAAAAACTGCTTGTACAACAATCACAATTTCAGAACAAAGTTTGCAATGAAATTTAGAAATAATTTTCATTTTACATCAACATTTCTACGTATTCTCTGGGGTCACTGTATATAAAAGCCTACAGGTAAGTTTTAGTTAAAGTTTCATTTCACGTTAGTCCTCTATCCGAGTGGAGAGCCCGAGCTGCGGTGTTTGTCGAGGAGGGTTAAGGGGAGAGACGACTTCTAATTACATTTAGCCTCATTAGCCGGACCCTGTGACTCTGCCTCGCCATCAAGTTAATGTATGTGGCCCTTCAGGATTGAGAAGGGAAAATGGATTTGCACTGCATTAGTTGATGAAATGTATAAATTACATTACGAACCACAATGTGATCTTAATGTCACTCACTCAGGTGAGGGGAGGGCTGCCAGAGCAGACTCCGCCCACAGCGGTGGTCAAGAGACTGTCCTTCTCGCTGGACACGCCCACTGAAGAAACACTTCTTCATTTCATTTTTAATATAAATGATAATTTGATGAATCTTATTAAACTGAATACATAAAATTTGAAAAGTCTACAAGATACACAACCATTTAAAAGTTTAAAGAATGCATTAAATTGACCAAAAGTGAATGTAAAGACATTTTTTCCCCAAATAAATGCTCATCTCTGGAACTTTCTATTCAGTACAACTGCAATTAATGCACTGAAAAAAAGTGCTTTGAAACAATTTCCAGGAATTGTGGTAAATTTAACCAATAATTACAAAGAAATGCCAAATAATGCATTAAATTAAAAATGAAATTTTAAAGTAGAAAGGTTGATATATTTTCTTGTAAAAGCAACATAATCGTCTCATTTAACTTTATTAATATTTAAAAATTGATAATAAGAAATGTTTCTTGAGCAGCAAATCAGCATATTAGAATGATTTCTAAAGGTTCGTGTGGCACTTTTAAACAACTTTGTATTGACAATATTAAATTGTAATAAAATTTCACAATATTACTGTTTTTACTGTATTTTTGATCAAATAAATGTAGCTTTAGTGAGAAAAAGACTTCTTTTAAAACTTTCGATCGGTAGTGTATTTATATATTTGAATTTATAATTATATACAAAAGCCAAAATAGGAAAAAAGACTGGCAGACAGAAATAGAGGCAGACAGGCAAACTATATATATAACACATTTTCTTTGAGCAACCTACAAATCCCATTACAGTAGTAATGAATGATGGATTGTCACATCCCTAGACTGCAAATTTGGAGTGTTTTGACTAGAAAGGTATGAAAGGTGACTATTTAAAGATTTTTCAAACCATCAAGACCACTCTGGCCTCACGGTATGGAATCAAAACCCACTCAGAAACCGAGAACATTCAACCCACGCTGATGTCTGCAAATCACAGGACCAACATGTCATTGGTGACAATGTCAAGGTGAAAACCAGGAGTATAAATAATGAAAAACATTCACTTTGGTCTGTCTCTACAGCCCCTCTCCAGACTTCGTCTGACTTGTTTACAAGTCAGTATGCGATTCCCCTGTATAGAAACATTTGGCCTTTTAAGTTCAGACTTTTAACTGTTTGCATTTTTAGTCCACTCATAATTTAATACTAATATGCAAATATTCCACTTTAGCAATGTCTATATCTTGCACCTTACAGTGGTAAAGAACTGTATATGGTCAAAACAAGAGACTACCACTATTTGTAACCAAATGTACTCTTAAATAAATGTCATTTGCAACAGCAGAATTTGTATTTGAGATGAAGGGGGAAAAAATAATGACAACAAAATAGTATGTTGTTCTCACCCACCAGCAAAAGCTCACTAGAGCACAGATGAAGACACTGACATGCATCACGTAATTGGCTGACGGTCTGAGAAAATTAAGGTTAGGTGAAGACATCGCGACTGCACACGGTGAAAGCGCCCACTGACCCGCTCGCGCACAAACACATCACAACTCCAGCAAACAAGCACGAGCCATCTCAGAGAATGACAGATTACCAAAAACACATGCCGTCGACAGGCAAATGCAGTAAACTCACATGATGAATAGCATACACACAGTATCAAATTATTGCAATGAGTAACTTAATCAGCTGTAGAGCCAAAGCAAACCACCTACTGTTATTAACACACAGAAAGTGAAAATGAAAACCACATGTGTGATTTCTAGAAAGAAAATGATGGTTATTCCTTGTAATGCTAGTCGTTTTTTCACAATTTCCCCTTTTTATTGCAATTGGCGAGAGCAGCAGTAGGTTTTAAAGCAGTCCCAAATTGAGTCTTACTGCTTTAAACTCACTTACATGAGCCACTGGAATAATTGATTTTGACTGGTCGGACAGACGTTGCGTTTTGGTTGAGAATGAAAATCGGGTTGACGTCATTATTTGACGCCAATTTGACGTTGACTTAACGTTGGATTTTAGTTACACAACTTAAAAACAACAAATATCAATGTCAGCTGAAGTCGGTATTGGATATCAAATTAACATTTTTGGCCAGGACTCCCTGGAAGAAGAGATTTTGTATCTCAATGGGACTATCCTGGTAAAATAAAGGATAAATAAAATAAATAAAAAATAAACATTGACATTAAACATTGAACTGACATTGAATTTTGGTCACCCAATGCCGCAACCAAAATTTAACCAAATGTCAATGTCTAATGACGTTGTGTGCCTGCTGGGGTAATGGCAGCTAAAGTATTACAACTGACCTTTTTTTTGGTAGTTGTGCTTGTTTCGTGTCTTACACAAAAGAGTTTGGTCCAATTTGCTGTTTATTCTATCATATTTTGTTTTAGGTGATATTTTGAGTGGTTTTTTTTTATCAATTATATAATTGTTACTAGAGCTACATGATACTAGAAAAAAACTGACACTTGGATATATGCATCTTCTGTATTAGGCGCAACACAAGGATGTGCTATTTTCATTCAAATCAAAGCGTAAATAACGTAGAATAGCGCATCCTTGTGTTGCGGCTGATACAGAAGAATGTACGCAGTTTGCGTCCAGTGGATAATCTCTAAAATGGCACTACGCTGACGCGGAGAGACAGAGAGGTGACTAATTGTTGAAAAAAAGTTATTTTTATTTTCTTTGCGTACTAAAAGTATTCTCGTCGCATCATAAAATTCAGATTGAACCACTGATGGCAGATGGACTATCCTGACGATGCTTTTCATACTTTTCTGTGCCTTGACAGTGAGAGTTACTTGGCAGTCAATGGGACAGTCACAAGCCTCCCGGTTTTCATCTAAAATATCTTAAATTGTGTTCCGAAGACGAACAAAGCTTTTACGGGTTTGGAACAACATGGGGGTAAGTGATTAATGACAAAATTTTCATTTTGGGGTGGAGTAACCCTTTAAGTGATTTCTTGATTCAACAGGTCTGGCAGTAATCAGGCCTGGGTGTTTCTAGTGAAATTTAACTCAGCTTTCTAAAATAATGTGGTTAATCACAGTTCTTTCATGATTTAACAGGAGAGGGCAATTCATTTTCACGTAGGGCCAGGTAGGTTCGGACAGCTTTTTTCCCTTAATAAATTAAATCATCATTTAAAAACTGCATTTTTGTATTTACTTGCATTATCTTTGTGTAATATTAAAATTTGTTTGATGATCTGAATTTTTTAAGTGTGACATATGCAAAAAAAAATAAAAAACAGGAAGGGGGCAAAAACCTTTACACGGCACTATATATATCATATATCATCAAATTTCATCATAAAAGACTCACTGGCTCTTTATTCCCATTCAAGATTTCATTTATTTCTTTATTTAGTAAGTTAAAAT
Source organism: Tor tambroides (assembly GCA_021397915.2). Classification (NCBI taxonomy): domain Eukaryota; kingdom Metazoa; phylum Chordata; class Actinopteri; order Cypriniformes; family Cyprinidae; genus Tor; species Tor tambroides. The sequence continues at coordinate 20,308 of JAFVLL020028026.1, forward strand.
ATAGGCTAGTCAGCCAATCATGACAAAAGTGACCCCTTTAGGCTGATGCAAGTCCCTTCCCTTGCATCACCCTGTCTGGGCTCATTTTGCAAGAATGACAGTACACTATCCTTTATTTAAACATTTTCTCTTTCCCTTTTTTCTCTGCATGCTCTGCCTCCTTAAAACTGACTTCAGCAGTGTAATTTCTTTTATATTGCAAACCCTTTGAAAATGCGCAGAACCCGAATGTGTGTCTCTGTCAGCATGGGCACCCTCAGCGTCAGATAGCCTTTCCTCATTGTTGTTACTCTGCGGTTGTGTGAAAAGAGCAACGACGTTCCAAAACTACAGCTCTGTCCCTCTCACTCGCTTTCTCTGTCAATGCGGCAACATTCAGGGCGCCTGCTTTTTCCAACCCGAGAAACTCAAATCAGCGGGAATGCGACCATCTTTTGTTCAAGGCCTTTGTCTTTTCAGAGCTTGTTATCAGTGTACAACACTTTTCAGGCTCCACAAAATAGGTATTTAATAGGAGCCCTGTCCAAAGACAAGACCTAGGACAATGCATTTGAAATTGTGTGCTGAAATCTGCAATCATTCGAGAGCATTTGTCATGAATACAAGGGAGAAATTTTGTTTACAAAATCTTATGCAAAACAGGAGTTAATAGTTAAATGGATCACTTAAATTGGTGACATTCATCATTCTGTCATCTTGTGTGTCCCTTTTTCCACTTTAACGTAAATGAATAGTTAGACAAAATTCAAATTGTCATTATTTACTCACCCTCATGTCGTTCCAAACCACTTTTTCTTGACAAGAAAAAAAGAAAACAAACAGAGATTTAAAAACCTTAAATGTATGCTCCAAGCTTTACAACTCTGAGCGAGAAACAGACAAAAAATGTAAGTCATTATTCACTGGAAAAAAAAAAGAAATCACATCTCATTTGTAGGGATTCAATCATACAGATAAGCTAATACGAATTATTTTATGCCTGATAAATGATAAATGGCTGCTATTAAAATTCAATACTATTTTGTCTAAATTCAAATAATTTCACTTTAAACCAATCAATCGCTTAAAATTTAGGGAGCACAACATTATAATATACAGTAAAAAAAGAAAAAAAGCATTGACAGTAAAATTGACAGTAAACGCTTTGAAAAAAATTCTCTTTTCAAATATCTGCTGTTCTTTTGCACTTTCTATTGGTCCATTTTCCACAAAAATGTCAAGCTGCAAAAACTGCAAAAACTGCAAAAAATAAATAAATAAATAAATAAATAAGAAGAAGAAGAAGAAATGTTTCCTGAACAGTAAATCAGCATCAACATATTATAATGATTTCTGAAGGATCAGGTGACACTGAAGGCTGTAGTAATGATACTGAAAAATCAGCTTTGCATCACAGAAATAAATTAAATTTGAACATATATTAAAACAGAAAACAGTTATTTTAAATTGCAATAATATTTCACAATATCACTGTTTCTGCTGTATATTTGATCAAACAAACTTAAAGTTGGTGACCACTTGGCGACCAAACTGTATTGTTTATAGCTTCACATGTGTTCAAATTTGAATATGAAGTACATGTAGCACAAATAAGTTTTGAAATTTTTCATGCAAATGTTCAGTGTTCACATCCTGCCAAAGCTCTTCTTTTGTGCCTGTTCCACAGCAACAATTTACATTTTGGGTGAACTATTTTTTAAACAAGTTGGATTGTACTAGTCACATCACCACTGAGCTGCGACATCTAGTAAATGCAAAACAGTGACTCATTCCAATTTCACAGAGAAGTGCCACCACACACGAGTGAAAGGACATTCTCTTATCATTTTCATTCTCTCGAGGATGATGCAAAAACACATGCAAAAAAAAAACAAAAAAAACAAAGAGTTTCATTTATCAAGGAAAGCAATAGGGCCAAGTACAGTCACACTGGTGGGTTGGATGCTATTGTTGGTGTTTACATCTTAAAAAACCAAAGACTAAGTCACCTCTCATATTTCATTTCTTTGGTTGCGCACCGCTCGTAACAAAAAAAGTCAAACACAAATCCGCAGGAAGCTCATAAGGAAAACTTGCCTGCTTTGATCCATTTTAGGAAGGAAGATGTCACCTTAGTACCATCCTCACCCCTAAGCATTTATCAAAACTTTATCGAAATGTCAAATGGGCTTCAGAGATTTAAGAAAAACAAATATAGCCCTTACAGAAAGCAGATTCTTTTTCCCGATGCAGTATTTAAGCCACGTTCTGAAACAAAACAGCATCGTGGCCTAGTTATATCGCTTTGCATTCAGCCCTCAGCTCAAAATTCAATGGTTTCAGGTCTCTGCGGGATAACGTCTCTACGTTCGCTTTAAATGGAAAAAAAGATACATGCCATAAGTCCCACAGAGGAAAGTAGGAAGTGTTTGGTAAGGTTGTGCCTTTTTAAAACCATCTCTCGCTTCGCTGTCAATAGGGCGGCTGTCTTTTAAACTTGTATGATAAATCCTGACTTCGTAAAGAATGATGCTCCCCTCTTGACAGCTTTGAAAATAAAACACATAATTCAGTATTTTTCTTTTCTTACAAAAATTAGGCAAACTTTTCCTCCGTCATGCGTCCAGCCAGCAAGGGCATGCCACGTTGAGAATCAATACATCTTCTTTGTACTCATTGTCTTAAAGTGCTGGATGAGTGACAGATGTTATCCTCGGATGCCAAACTCAGAGGTCTCTCATGCAAGCGATACAATCGGAACAGCTGCCAGAAGCCCTTTCCATCCCGTTCTAAACAGAGCAAAGGCTGCTGGAAAGGAAGTCTGGCAATAACAACCGAGACACCGCAACGTCCTTCGGTTTCAAAAGCAGCCGCTCAAAGGACTCTGCCATTAGCGGCTGACAGGATAAACGCACTGTAAAAGCCGCAGTGCATTCGCTTTGTGTCTCGCCGTAGCAGAAATAAAAAGACAACAGAAAGAGTGAGGGGTTTTACACCTATATTTAAGCCATATTACAGGCATCGTGAGTTGCACATTGGCATGTGGACATGCTTCAGGCCCACTTAGATGGAGATGAGGGGCAGACGTCTCAATTGACATTGAAATGCAGCATATGACATCAATTATTGAAGAATTGATTATTTCATTTCCGTTTATGTTTCAATTTGATAGATCTGGTCTAGTAACTAACAAGGACACAGGTAAAAAAAAACATTATTCATGTGTTGAAATTGGTGTTTATGTTTATATATTAAAAAAAATATTTACATATGTATATATATATATATATATATATAAGAAAAATGCAAGTAAAGTGTCTACTTTAATGTTTCAAATAAGTTTTGTGAAAATAAAATGTCATAATATGGGTGAAATAACATTTACGTAAAAATAAAGCAACACTTCTGTAAAATATTTAATAGAATAAGAGATAATACTAAATTGTATTAGATTTTAAAGGGGTCATCAGATGCGACATGTTCTTTTACAAGTTGTTTGAACTGAAATGTGTGTTGGCAGTGTGTGTACACAACCACCCTATAATGATAAAGATGCACCCAATGTTTTTTCTTTTATCTCGTTAAATCATTTCCCCTTTCTCATATCAAGCCATTCTCAGATGCCCGTTTGTGTGACGTCACACAGACCCAGGCCCCTCCCACGATTGTTGATTGACACTAGCGTTTTACCTTAGACCCGCCGTGAGTGAGCTGTCATCAGTCCGCCATTGTTTCGACGTCAGAGCAGGAGTAGACATGAATGGCTCCTAAGCGACTGAGGTGTTCTGTTGTTGGATGTAAAAATAAACATAGCAGTCGTCATTTACACCAGACATCTGAGTCGCTGGAGACGCAGTGGATTACCTTTGTTTCTGAAGGGAATTCGCCCCCCCGATCTACCAAAATGTTTTTATTTCATTCGTGATTCACCTACAGAGGAAGTGAGAATAAGATTCTTTTATGCATATTTGCAATTCGCCTTTCCTAATAACGTTCTAGTTAGCAAGTTCCATGGCTAAAGTAAACAGTCTCATGAGAACTGCTCCTCACCCCACAAAGAGAGGGGCGGGGTGATCAGAGCTCATTAGCATTTAAAGGAACATGCACTAAAACGGCTTGCTGAAAACAGAGCTGATTTTGACAAGGTGAAAAGGGTGTTGTTTTACACTACCACTGAGAAATTTTAACCAAAGAATGTTAGACTTTTCATTAAGACCCTAAAGAATCATATCAGCTTGTGGAAAATGAGCATCCGATGACCCCTTTAAATCATTAAAACCTGACAATTGGGTAAAACCTGAAGGATAGTAGAAAAGATTGGTAAAGATTTAAAATGACAAATAATTAATTTTCAGACACATCCTAAAATATTCCACACATCAATCATTATTACAATGTGCCACTGTATCCATTCATCTCAACAATGTCTGACACAAACTTACGGAAATTTAATTTTTTTTAGCCAAATCATCATGACATGCAATTTGTCGCTCATTATAAAAAAAAAAAAACATAACTCAATTTTACTCTATTAAAAGGCCTCTGCAAATGGACGCTGAAGGAACGCTTACATGCAATGTGCAATGGATTCATACATAGCCATAAACAGAAATAAACATTGCATGAACAGAATGTAAACACGGGTTCTAAAAGCATCTCTCAAAGACTTAATGGCACAGCACTAGTTCACAATTCTCAAAACTCTCAAAAAAGTATCCTGTGATTGATGTACCATGATTCATTGACATGTCAGGTGGTAGCTAATAATAATATCAACTTAATATCATACATGGTGGTATTGAACAATTACACATGACCATTTAATGGTAACTTAAATGCAAGGTAAAAGTAAAAACATGCTAAAGTACTTAATTTAATTTAAGTGCTTCCGTGTACTTTTTGACAGATTTTTCAGAAAAATGTCTTTACCTGCAGTGTAGAGTCGTTGATAAAGCTGCGCGTGCAGGTGTTGAATTTGATAAACATTTTCTACATCGCTGTCAAACGATTTGGATTCACTTCCAGGTTTTGTTTCAATTCATTGCCAATTAATATCCACTTACTCCAGCGCTCTTTTTCTCCCTTCCTAAAGTAAGTTTTACCTTAACATTTTACTGAGAGAAAAACAATAGTCCAAAGGATTCAGCAAGTGACTGAGTTGTTTGAATGATTCAGATTTAATAGCGAGCCGATTCAGACCGACTTAGAAAAGAACCGACTCAAAAGATTTATTCACTCGCGAAACGGTCACGCTAGTTCAGATCCCAAACAGCAGTCAGAAAAATACGAGCATATGGTAGGCCTATGACTTTACTTTTGAAGTATTGTGCGGGAAAATGTTTCGCTACATCGTCAGGTAAGAATTTATCAGTCAAATTGGCAGCAGGAGGCACATTTTGTTCTATATATTTTAAAATTGACGCGTTAAATTGGCGCCCGCCAGGAGATGGTTTCGAGTTTAGGCCATAAGAGGAGGTTTCTTTTAATCATTGAAATGTCAAAGATATCTTTTAATATTTAATTGTACTAATATAAGTCACTTTAGATCAGAGAGTCAGATGAATGACAATTACGTGTGTGTGTGTGTGTGATATCAGCAGCCTTTAGAAGCTAACTTCAATAAAACCTCAAATACCATGTCAAAGCATGAAAACTAAGGCTTTTGACAAAAGCATGTAACACATAACCTGAACGAAGTCACTCAGTTATTGCTCTAGGCAAGGATGAAAGCATGCAGGGGTTTTCGACCAAATTGGGAGAGAGAAAAGTTTCTTAAAGTACAAAGTGTACTTCAAAGTGACCTCACAGAAGGAAAGTTGGAAGTGGAATATGCTAAATTAAAATGTCCATATCTTCCATCACATTTCTTTAGGTGTTATTTCAAGATTAAGGGCAGAATCTCAAGATACGATGCCATTTCCTGTCTCTGTTCCTCAGCGCGGCGTGATATTACGGAAAACAAATAGGCTCGGAGAGCAGAAAGGAGGGGAGGAGTGCTGCTTTGTTCGTGTGTATGTGTGAAGAACGCATCCCTTCCTCTCCCATGAAGGTTGCAGAGCAACAAGATTAAAGGAGTGTCAGTCAGCACTCCTAAATGCGAGAGTCTTCTTCCAGAAACAAGAGAGGAGAGAGATTGCAAAGGGCGGATGGAGAGAAGTACGAGAGAGAAGTGCAGAGAGTGGAGACATTGTGGAGGAGATAGAAGAGTAATTTGGGTGAGATGGACGGAATGATGATATGTGAATAAAAGGGTGACGGACACTAAAGAGACAGAGAGAGCGAGGGAGGGGGGAGAGAAATCGCAATTGTGCAGCATTTGACACCTCTGCAGAAAACACCTTGCCAGCCTGTCAATCACAGGGGCTCAGTTGATTGATTTTCTCCTGTTCTCAATCAGGTTCTTAAGAGGGTCCTGCTTCTTTTCTTTCTTTGTCTGCCTGACAGCTTTTCTTCTCCGTCTCTTTACCTCTCAGACCCTTTCCTAATCCAAAATATCACCTTATCCTTTGACACATATCAATCAGAGACATAAATTGGATACTTGGGGGAAAAAAACATGATTAACTTCAAAAAAATTAAAGCATATATTAAAATATGAATGTTATATTAGTACAGTTAATTTAAATATATATATATATATACTATAAGCATTTTTGAATTATCTTTATTTTAGTGCTTTTCACAACCAGTATTGATATTTGCAATTAATTGTGATGAATTCATGAAATTGCAGCTACAAGATACAGTATATAATTAAAAATGATTTATTAATGATTATAATAACAATAAATAGGCCTAATGATTCTAACAATTAATACTTCATTAGCATATTAATGGTTGTCAAGCAACATAGCAATGGTTATTATATAAAACAATATATTACATGTTGCATTAGAATTACATTTCAAATATATTCAGTTAATCTTGATTTTATATGTAAAAAATAAAATAAAAATAAAAAAAATATTGAAGGTTTATATAGTAAGACAAAAAGAACACAGAATGGGGAATGAGAAACATGGTAACCTTTTCATTTTCGGCTTAAAGGTTAATAAGGAGAACACAAAACCAAAAACTTTCCTTCTGCCTCATTTACAGAAATGACAGGATCTCTGCAGGTGTGTGCAAC
>JAFVLL020028027.1:0-11242 GCA_021397915.2 Tor tambroides
ACTGAGCCTGGTTTCTCCCAAGGTTTTTTTCTCCATTCTGTCACAGAGGGAGTTTTGTTTCCTTGCCGCTGTCGCCTCTGGCTTGCTCAGTTGGGAACACTTAGTATCTGTGAAATCAAATTGCCAAATAAACTAAACTGAGCAAGACAATGACATTTCTGAATTCAATAATGAAATGCCTTTAACTGAAAATTGAGTGTTTAATCTTATTATTATACATTACTGACACTCTATCCTCCAGTTTGCTACTTTTAAGTGCTTTGACACAATCTGTATTGTTAAAAGCGCTATATAAATAAAGGTGACTTGACTTGACTTGACTTGTCATTATTGCAAAGTTTCAGATGCTGGCTAGTCAGTTCTTCCAAGGCACCACCAACTCAAACCAATTGCTCCACTGCAACTACATAGGGTGTGTACACTTTCAGGAATAAGACTTTTTTCATTCCTGGTACTATGTGTAAATGTTTAGAGTTTTTACTACAATTAAAATGTGCTTTATTGTTCTCAGTGGCATCTATGCTAATATTAGTCTGCTACATTCTTATTCTGAGGTAGCTGCAGCCACTCGGATCCAGTCCTTATCCAGATAAGATGGTGGATCAGCACCGAGAGACGACCTCTACTGCCCTGAATGACATCGGAGACCATGTCAGCTAGATCAGCTCCAGAGACTGATCCCCTCGTCGGCCATCGGCACAAGACAACAAGAACCAAACAAGTCCTCTGCACAATCTGACCTGTGCTGCAGTCTGGAATTAAACCACGCCATGCTGGTTTCATCTGGCCAGAGGAGAACTGGCCCCTCAACTGAGCCTGGTTACTCCCAAGATTTTTTTCTCCATTTCTGTCCCCGGTGGAGTTTTGGATCTTTGCCACCATCACCTTTGGCTTGCTTAGTTGGGGACGCTTGGCTGATTGCACAGACATTATTGGAAGAGAGCTGAACTACATGATGACATCACTGAATCATCAATGAACTGAATTTAGTTGTAAAAATGACTTATTGTCCTCTTGCATTTTTGACTAACTATTTTCCTGTTTGAATCTGTAAAGGTGCTTTGACTCAATCAGTATTGTATAAAGCACTATGTAAAATAAAGGTGACTTGATTTTATACTGTGACATCTGGTTTATTTTTTTCTGACTTCTGCCTCATTTTAAAGATGTAATTGAGAACAGTAGTAATATTTGTAAATGTTTATTTGCAAACATTTTGTTTAGTTTTAGTCTTTTTTTTTTTTTTAGTTCATTATACAAATTTTAAACTGAATTTTGCAGTTTTATTAGAAATGTAATGTTTGCCAACTGGCGCTTTAAAAGGATCGTTCACCCAAAAATGAAAATTTGCTGTTAATTTACTGACCCTAAGGCCATCCAAGATGTAGGTGACTTTTTTTCTTGAAGCCTTTGTTTAATCTGTATGAATAATGTTATAAATGCAGATTGTTATTAAATAAAGGCTATTATGTTTTGTAATGTGTTTTTAGTGATTGATAAACACCAGTTAATCATTTTTAATAATTTTGTTAAATTATAGAAATATATAAAATGTAATAACTAGTCCCAGAGCAATTTCTTACGATGCCCAAATAATAAATCTCAGTTGAGGTAACAAATAAAATACATGGAGTAAATGGTTAAATTTTAATTGACATCATTTACTACAGTTTTCTAAATCTTTGACCAATTAAAACATTTTAGCTGAATGGACTATAAAACTAGTTCAGTAAAGGTTGAGCTAACAATTCTAAAATAACAATTTACATAACAATTGGAAGAGAGAAACTGACTGAACGTAAAATTTCTGTGGAACTATAGTTACCAAATAATAATTAGTTGAAGCAGCTTGAAATTTTTTACAGTGCATCTGTGCCAGAGAGTTCAGTACCAATCCTAATCAAACACACCTGAACCAGTTGGTAACCCTCTAATGACCCTCATAAGGGTCATTAGAAAAGTGCAGGCTAGTGAGTTGGAGCAGGTTCGAAATAAACTTATGGGGCTTTTACATGACACCATTAAAATTAAAAACAGAATATTTTGGTTGTTCGTTGACATGACAACAACATTTTGGTGGCTAAAAATAAAATTTCAAAGTGTAAGAATCCAAAAATAATTGTGTAAACTACAAAAATGTGAATTTGTGAGAACGAATGTGTATGTGCGAAGGCACGTAGTGTTTCTTTACAAAGTTACATCAGCAACTACTGGCCTGGCATGAATACAAGGTTTTTAGTCATTTTCACGAATCCTTGTGAACAGGATCCTTGTGTTGTCATCTGTCTTTTTCAAATGGTAGCTCATGGCACTAGCAACACCAAGGTCATGAACTGATGAAATTATTTTGGATACATTCCATAAAAGTGCTTTCCAATTGCATAAAAGTAAATGTAGTGTACTGAGCTTAATAATTAATACATGATTATTTGATAATCATATTCACAATATAGCAGTCTCTGTGTACATCTGCATTTTCAACAATAACTGCAGAGCCCCTTATTATAATAATATACATTACACATCAAATCCCATTAAATGTATTTGCGCAATATTCAATAATTGTTTTGGAAAGAATTCCTTAAGCCTTTAGTTTATCAGTTTTGAACTTTGCTCCTGTAATTCCCTTAAAATATGATTAAGTCAAGCACAAATTTCTACCTAGATGATTCTGTGTAAGACTAGAACAAGATTTATACAACTGTATGACTATATAGCACAATGTGACAAAATACTGTAATAAGCAATCAAAATAAACAGATAACTAAATGCAAGAACAAAAGATGTTAAGAATGACATTATGTGATTTGCAATGCTAGCGTGATTAGACTTAGATAATAATTAACAGATGAATAGTAGCCTAATACATGCGAGAAAAGTTTCAGCGGTTGTTCAGTTTCTATTGTTACACAATGAATATAATACACCACAGTGGCGGACTGGCCATCTGGAGCACCGGGGGTTTTCCCAGTGGGCCGCTGTACAATGTGGGGCGGCCCTTTGTGTAATATATAAAAAAATTGATTGTAGTAAATGTACGTATATCCTTCCATTGGCCCAGACGAACGCGAGGCCCACTACATTAAAAAAATCTAATTAATTTAGCATTCTCCGGCTCAGTGCAGCAGCTCAAAAGCGCTCGTCTATGTCACAATGTTTGAAATAGCCAATAAAAGTGTAGAAGGCGGGATTAACCGTTCACAGACGCTGAGCTGCGCGCGACTTGAATGCCAGCTGAGGTAAGATGTAAGCAGCTGAACATGACAAGACAATTCAGCAATATTTGCCAACCGTTTAGTTAAACGATCGACAGACATTAATTTTCAGGAATGCAAACTACTACTGGCCTTTTCAAATTTCTCAGATTTTAATGCGTTATTCGAATCGTCACAATGTAGGCTACAAAATGCATGTTTTCAGCAGACATGAGATAAGAGTTAATGTAAATCTGCTTTCTTCCGTGATTTCATGTGTCTAAGAAAATGATTAAAAATCTATAAAAACATTCTCAATCTTACTCTAGAACACTGTAAATCAGAAGACTTTTGCTTTCATGTGCTGTGCATAGGAAAGTGATTTATATTATAGGCCTAATAAAAATATAATTTGCTTATTAATTCACATGCATTAGCATATTTTATATACACACCGGTGGTTAAAAGTTTGAAATAATTAAGGCTATTTATTTATTTAGTTATTTGAAAGAAGATTGAATTTATTTGATCAAAAATACAGTAAAACAATAGCCTAATATTATGAAATATTACACCTAAAATAGTGGTTTTCTATTTAGGATGTTTAAAATGTAATTATTTAGATCAGGAAGCTTTATTTTCAAAGATCATTACTGCCAGTCTTTTCAAGAGGGTTCCTCTGAAATTCCATTCTGACACAAAATGAGTTTGCTGCTTAATTATCAGTTATTGAATGCCATTGTTAGGTGGGAAAAGAGTGACCCACATATTTTTGGACTCCACCACAGCAGAACACATTTTCCACAAAAATATGAAGCAGCACAACAGTTTTCAACATTCATAATAATCAGAAATGTTTCTTGAGCAGCAATCAGCATATTAGCAGCAATCAGCATATTGTCACATGATCTCTGAAGGATCATGTGACACTGAAGACTGGAGAAATGATTCTGAAAATTCAGCTTTGATCACAGCAATCAATTATATTTTACTATATAGTCACATAGAAGACAGCTGTTTTAAACTGTAACATGTTTCACAGTACTGTACACAGCACTGTATTACTGTATTTTTCATCATCAAAATAATTTGTATACTCTTTTCCACAATTGGAGCTCTATTCCTTAAAATGATAGATGTCAAGCTCCTGCAAAAGGACAAATACTGTATGACCAATAGAAAGGCACCATAAAAACAGTCCGCATTCTACACTATTCAAGTCTTCTAGACGATACCAGAGCATGTGTCATATAGACTGATAATGTAGGTATTTAACTTTAGTGATATTAACTGTCCCTCGTAAAAATTCTTTAAGATTATTTTCTATTTGCCATATACACCAGAAAAGACAAATTATAATGTCAAGAATATGCCACTCATTTATGGTGTGGTGTGGTGTGGTGCGGTGTTTTGTGGACCGGGTTTGGTGGGCTGCTCTGTGCCAAAAATTCCAGGGCCACTTTTTGGAGCCCAGTCCGCCCCTGATACACCATAATTCGAACCAAAATTCTTATTATAAGCACTAACCCATGTAAGACAATGGATAAAGCACAATTCCGTACCAAATACCTGGAGACCTTCAGCAGATGAAAGATGCATAAACAAGATGTTGCTGTTTTAAGTAAATAAATAAATAAATAAATAGTACAACTAGAAATATCGAACAAGAACCATTGAACTCTGACCATTAATTCGGATCCTCGCGGCGGTCATGCAGCAGTGTGATACAAAGATTTCCCAGTGACACTGAGTCAGTGTTGGATAGTTTCACTTTTAGCCAGACTACGGAAAGAAGCGCGCTGACTGTGGGCGTTTGCGCATCACGTGATCTGGGGGAAAGAAACAGTCTGTAGAGAGTCGACGCTGACACACAAACTAAACTAAACTAAATCAACGTTGTTTAAAATGTCTAAAGACATGAAAAAATTTACTCCATTCGACAAAGACATCACGTTGGTGTCAAGACCAAGCGATCTCGGTAAGTTTTATGTATATTTCTATTAAGATATTTTGTGCGCAATACTTCTAGTTCAGAGACTTCCTGGTATTGTAAAACACCAGGTTTTATTGTGCAGAGAAATAGCCTGACTCCATGTAAACATGTGAAAAGCGCTGACCCTGACATCGACATGCCATGAATCGAATTACTTTACGAATTACCGCATGCATTTATGATTACACTAACTGCAGTCACTATTTTTTATTGAAGGCTTATAAATTGTTACAGTTTCAAGTGTACAGGCTGTTGTATTGCTTATGTAATATTTTAATGTAAACATGCCTTAACAATTAAAAAAAAAAGATACACAATGTAAAACAGTACAATAATAGCATGTGCTTTTACAGCCATGTGAAGATTGTGAAAATACAAAGTGTTATTTTACCTTACATAAATGGCTAAATTAGCATAACTTAGATACGTTTTTCAATGTGGGCTGATAAATGTAACACATTTTTACTGGAACTGACAAAGCTGTGTAAACATTTCAGATCCATTTGATGATGATCCAGGTGTTTTAAGAGCTGAATTATCCTGTGGTCACGTCACTGGTCCAGAAACACTGACTAATTGTTGCAGCGCTCAACTGGAAGATGTGAGTCTTAACATCTTGCACATATTTTCGTACCTGAAAATAATTTGAATCTACGGTGAACAGGAGAGCTCAACACGCTGCAAATAAAAAAAAACACCTGCAAGTTATGAAAACAACTTCATCAATTTGACAACACACATGCTCACAACACAATCAGGGCTCGAATTGAGGGGGGATGGCATCCCCGTTTGAAAAAAAAATGACAAAACGCATCCCCTCTGTAAAACCACCATCCCCCCTTACCATCCCCTTTGGATTATTAATTTTGTGTATTAAGTAAAACTTATCATGTACATAAAATGTTAGAATTCTCTACTGATGATCATTTCTGAACTAAATGACGGCGATTGGCCAATCAGAATGAGTAGCCCCAGAGTGCAGTCTGGACGATGGGGCGGGGCGACACATTAAGGTGGGGCGACACGTGTCGCTCCGCCCACCCCCAATTTCATTAGTTTATGATACAGCAGAGCTTATTGGTGTAGACGTTTGCACATGAGCATTCTTTTATATACGTTTTTATGAATGATCTACGCTGTTTGGCTGTACTACAGAAATATTAAGTGCTAACAACAGCGATTTTAGTTAGAATCAATTAGCAATTATTTTTATTTTTATTTTTTTATCTTATGAAGAATTAGTTAGATTAAATCCTTATCAAACGCTTGGTGACGGCATCTCCGAGTACTTCGGGCAGAACAGAGCTGTGTAATATGAGCGGCTCACAAATTAAGTCTAGGAAACACATTCTTAATTCGTGGCCATGATATAGTCCTACCTATGCTATAAATAGCCTCACCTATGAGAAATATTATTTATGTTTCTGTGTGATGAACGTAAATAGTGGTCCTCAATCTCATCAGGTGGGTTGCGCGTTAAATGAAGTCAGATATTATTGCACTTATCACAGTACACGAAGCAGACATACTTTAACATTGAGCAGTTTTAGCTGGGCGATGTTGATAAAAATGACCCACTATTTGAGATTTAGCTGTTTTATATAATGTATATTTATATGAAGCCATATTCTTTATTTTAGGATCGGTGGATAAGCAAAAACTTACGATGATAATAGCCTACACTGTAGTTCAGTAAGACATAGGACAAACCCGCAAATGGTTCTATTTTAAAGAACAACTGCTGTAATAAGACAATAATACCAAATCCATCAGCATGAACTGGGGTTTGATGTGTGGATAATGGGAATAATTTTTTTTTTATTTTTAATTTTTTTTAATTTTTTTTTTTTTTGCATATAGGCCTATTTTAAATGTTTTTGTTTACTAAAGCTGTTATTAAATCTGACCTACAGCAAATATTATTATTAATGTGCTTTAGTGCGTATTTAAGCAATAAATGTTAATTTTCTCTGCAACATTTTATTTATACTTTTATACTTTTTTTTTTACTATATGCACAAATTAAATTACTAGTTTTGTGGCTCAGTCCTTTAAAAAGAATCAGGAATCACTGTACTATATTGATTTTAGATTTTTAGTAGTTATTATATTCTTTAATAAATAAAAAATATTAATCACAGAGAAGGTCTCGTTTACTCATTAAAAGTGCTCACGTACCTGTTGCATGGATTTACAGCTCCGAGTGATTTAATATTCGATAGTTATGCAGGTCTATATGGCTACAATGATCGAGTGTTAATAACTGAATCTAAATTCATCCCGTACACAGATTAACACGCACACACAATGAGGGGGTGGATACATAAATAATTGGATTTTTAATATCTGATGTCACGGACACTTATTTACTATAAGATAGGAACCTTTAAAAACTGTAAGAGAATCAATATAGGCTCAACTTTTTTATTAAGATATAAACAAGGAAACATTGAGCTTGCCATGAAAACATTTTATTAGCACTTTATAACCTACAAGTTTGTGACGCATTGAGCAACGTAACTCATCTCTTTAAACAACAGCAAAAAAACGGTTGTGCTTTAAAACGTAAAATCAGCCGCTTATGTCCGTGTTTGTCCATCTCTAAAATACATCTAAATTATCATAATTTGCGTATAAAATCCCAATTTAGTGCTGATCCGCGGCCTGCCGATCCTCAAGGAAATATGAATGAAGCGCTATTCAGCCTGAAGAACCCGGATGGAGCTGTCAGCAAGAGTTGTAAACAATGCCTTCAACTAAATTATCTAAACAGATAATAATTAAGATAGGCCTATGATTCTAGAGTTAGCACATAATATTTCTGTAATATGGCCAAATCAATTACAAAATCGTACACAAAGGAATGCGCATGCTCGGGTCTACACCAATAAGATCAGCCGTGTTATAAACCAATGGAATTATGGGTGGGCGGAGTGACACATGTCGCCCCGCCCCATCGTCCAGACTGCACTCTGGAGTACTTGATCAGAACTCAGTACTGTAACAAGCTGCGCACAAGCTGAAGCAATTTCGTCATTTTTCGCGCAAAATGGGTCAAGCGCAACTTTTTAAGTTCTTTTAAAAGAAGACAACAGAAGCTATGATTTTTCCTTGATTTGAATTTAAAGTCATTCTCCTGATTTAATGTATGTGTGACTGTGAGGGACTGACAGACGATAGGAGAGCTGACATTATCCAACTTGAGAGAGAGAGAGAGAAAAAAAAAAAACACGTCTTGAGAGTCCAAAATCATTAACTGCGCGATGAAGCCCGTTAGAATACAGTTAGAATACCCTTATAATTCCAGCAATGAAAAAAAAAATACCCATGTATGAATTTTTATGTTTTTAAATTCATTGCACAAGCAATGTACTTTTCTGTATATCAGCACGTCCGCAAGGCCGCAAGCACAAATGTGCTACAACAGTGCATAGCAACACAGTGTTTCATTCATCCGTGAATGAATCAGTTTTTGAACGAATCGAGTGAACCAGTGATTCAACGGTCCATTCAGATGGTCTTACTTCTTTTGTTTCTATTGAATCAGCCGTTTTGAACGAATTGTTTGATATGAATGATTCAGTAAGTTATTAAAACAAGGACTTGCTGCCACCTACTGGCAGTTTTATTGTCATTTGTATTAATCCATGACGGACCTAAACCAGCCAAGATGCCAGCACAAAAACTCATTCAGTAAAATATTGTTTAATTATCAATATTGACCAAAAGTCAGGCCCCAGAAGGGGAAAAAAAAAAACCTTTATAAATAATAGTTCATTTAATAAGGCTAATTTTTCATTAAATAGAAACCTTTTTGAGACCAATTTTGTAATCATTGTTTAAAATTGGCCTCAAGACCAATTAAGAAAACAACCTCATAAATTTTACAACAAATGCGCTGCAAATGCTCACAACACAACCAAACAAAGAAATGTGCTGCAAATAAAATTATTTATTTGGTTGTGTTGTGAGCATTTGTGGTGCATTTCTTTATTTGTTTGTGTTGTGAACGTTTGCAGCGCCTGCTGTCAAACTGATGAAGATGTTTTCTTGATTTGCTGGTGCTTTTTCTGTTTGTATTTGTTTTCTGAATTTGCAGCACGTTGAGCTCTCTCGGCCACTGTACTAATCCCATATTTAATGCTATGACAACTGATTATTATCTCTCTTTTTGTTTTTGTTTGTTTTGTTTTTTTCCCAGGGAAGAACTGAATTGAGATGTCTGCTGTGCAATAAAAAATGGCCTTATGATGAAGTCAGAAAACTGGCTAAACTTTCACTTGAAGAGCAATTAACCTTTGAGGAAAAGCTTGGGACAAACACTATTAAGAAGAAAGTTGACTTTAGGGATGTAAGTATTTCTGCCTTGCAGATGCAGGAGAACGCAATAGTTCATGTTAGAGTTAAGATGGCTCATGTGTTGGATTTTCTAACATTTACAGCTCTGTATTTTCTCTTTCCATATTCAGTGTCCTGGTTGTGGCACCTTCACTGAAAGGTCAGATGTTTCCAATCTCTGTGTGGAGTGCTCAGTGTGCACAATGAAGACCGGACGCATCTTTGAGTTCTGCTGGCAGTGTGAGAGAGAGTGGAAAGGTCCTCGACCTCGTGCTGATCAGTGTGGAAATGTAGGATGTAGAAGTGCTGATCAGGAGCTACTGAGAGAATGTCCAATGATCACTTTATCATCAGTTGTATATAAGGGGACCAATGTTCATGTCCAGTGTCCAGCGATTCGCGCGTGTCCATTTTGTGGTGTGTTGATAGAACATAATGAAGGATGTAAAATAATGTCATGTCGTAAATGTAGGAATGAGTTTTGCTTTGTTTGTTTAAAATCTGCCCATGAGTGCCTACAAACATCTACACATTTTGTTCTCTGCTCATCTGGTGTCGCACCGAAACAAATAGATTCCATCTAGATGTGATGGATGTAAGAACATATAAACAGCAGTGGTGACTATTGCAAGACTGCACTGAATGCATGGTTTTCTTTAAATTTTAAATAATCAACTAGTGCATGGCATATTTATAAATTTGCAAATAATTTACATTTCAATTTATTAATTTAGCAAACATTTTTATCCAAAAAAAGGTACATCTTAAGAGCAAGATTTTAAATTACACATTTAAGAATAAACTAGATCAAAGCGTAAGCAAAACACAATAATAATTTACTATGTATATATAAAGAGAGAGAAACAGACAGTTAATGATTTCAGTCTTGGTAGAAGAAGTGTATGTTCAGCTGTGTCTTGGAAGTTGTGATGGTATCAGTAGGTGAAATGAAATTGGGCATATTTTAGAAAGTGAAATTTGATTGTATGTCTAAACTTGTGTTTTTCAAGATATTAGCAAAGGGCAGGGTTTGAAATTAACACCCGCCAACCCGTCAAATGCGGGTAAAAATCAGCTGTGGCGGGTAACGCTGTCAAATCACTAGCCAATTTGGCGGTTACTTTTCGTAGGTTATGTTCACTCATTAATGTCTTGGGGAAGTTCATGCAAGCCAAGTCTGTGCAGGTTTAGCGCAAATACTGAACTCATGAGACAGCATGACATTATCGAGTATATTGCAAAAACCAAACAAAACACACCTACAAAGTGCACGCATACACGACGTGATTAAATCTGGTACTAACTTTGTGGGCATGTGCATTTAGAGTGCGTTCTTTCACTGCATGATTCAGTCTGTTAATATGCATTCAAAATAATCACATAATTCAAGATAGGGGGGCAGAAATTGTATATATTTATATCAATTCATATAGTTAATCAGTATCAAATGAAGAGTGCCGTTTTTTCTTAAAAAATCAGGTTACAAATGCGATATTGATTTTATACAACAGTTCAATAAAAAATAAGTTAATATCAAGAAACTTACGTTTTAGACACCATATTGGCTGTTTTTGCTCTATTTCACCAACAACAAGAACAAACAAAAAACATTCCAAACAGCTACAGCGCTGTTATTCATCTCTGAGCAACATGGTGTTTTGTTCCTGAATGAATCAACCGTTTAAATGATTCGGTTCAATCGCAACGACTCAGTGAC
>JAFVLL020028028.1:0-22343 GCA_021397915.2 Tor tambroides
ACGAAGCCTACGGTCCCCATGAGAAAACCAGCATCATAAACATACTAAACAGCCTCCTAATGAACACTTCAAAATGCAGCGTGTGTGAGAGAGTTCAGAGAATATCATTAGCTCAAGATAAAACAACAGAAGACCCAACATAATAACAACCAAATGTGTGTGTGTGTGTGTGTGTGTTTCTTCTGCCTCAGTGCTTCCAGAGATCTTCAGCCAGCGGGAAAGAGAAACACAGTTTCAGAGAAAAACATTGACCAAACAGTCAGAGAAATCCAAACTGAGCGGAGGAGATCCGGCCATCGCTCCTGAGCAAACCAGATATTAACAGTGATAATGATGTTTGAATAAGCAGATTGGAAGAGCAGCGAAGGTAAACGTCTTTAAGAACACACACACACACACACACACGCGGCTCTGCCTCGGGTTTCAGGGCATCAGATGCAGGAAAAGCGAGGAATTAGGGAAGGATTTAATGTGCAGTAAAACACAGCTGAGAGCAAACAGCTTCAGTTTAATCAAGCCGTGCTAATTATCTACAAATTATTATTGAAAAATAATGTGATTAAGCTAACAGAAACTCTGAAGGGTCCGGTTTCCGTCAGACATTAGTCATTATGTTCATAATTTCATTTTTTCTTTTTCTTTTTTTTTCTTCTGTGCATAGACGGTTAAAAGTCGTCACTCTCACAGCAATACGTCATTATTTTACATTTTGCTGAATTTGTAGGAATTAATTTGATCTCATTGCAATGATTTCATATGATATCCCACTTAAGCGTGGGGGTCGATCTTACGCTTATGCTTATCTTATGCTTACTTTGAAAATAAATATTAGTATATGAATTCATGACTTCATCATCAGTAATGAGGGTGGAAGAGAGTGCTGTTCATCCGCCTGCATTCCCTGCAGAACCAAGACTCGAACCCACAGCCTTGGGGTTACAAGTCTAAATCTCTCTAACCATTAGGCCACAAAATCAACAGTCAGCAAGGAGCATACTTTACAATGTGAAAAACAAAAACAAAACAAAAACAATAAAGATTATTAAATCACTACAAACATAGTTTTGATCTCTGGTAGGCTATTACATCCACATTTGCATTTAGATTTGCATTTTAGCCGACTGTAAGATTGGAAATATATCTCCTTGCTCCTATAATATATTTTGGCATATGAAGGTTGAAACTTTGGTACTGAAAACTTAAGTTTACCATACTTTAATATAAATTTATTCTAAGTAAAAACAACTTAAACTCCTCCTTCAGTTGTGAACATAACCAAAAGAAACCAAAAATTTACAGGGAACTTTTGTGCTAAAAACTTAAAAAAAAAATAAATTCACTTCACTTTAATTTAGGACAAGTGACCCTCCGCATCCTATTATAAAGCTCTAAAACACCAAGAGCTGAGCCTAAAGGGTCATGAAACCCCCCTGTCAGCTCAAGTCTACCTCACAATCTGTGGAAAAACACAACTTAAATGGCTGTGGATGACGTGTATGTATATATATATATATATATATATATATATATATACACACACATACATATATACATTTATTTATTTATTTAGTCATAGTTATTTATTTTTTAGTTTTTTTTGGCCTGTATGAGACTGAGACTGTAGTCTACGACTTGTGTACCATGGCTTCATCGGATAGTAAAGTGGTCCACTGGTGCTTTTACCTACTATTTTATAAATACTTTGGACATACTACTGATTGGACATACTGTTCTCAGAGCAGGGA
This sequence comes from Tor tambroides, assembly GCA_021397915.2. Taxonomy (NCBI): domain Eukaryota; kingdom Metazoa; phylum Chordata; class Actinopteri; order Cypriniformes; family Cyprinidae; genus Tor; species Tor tambroides. The sequence goes on from JAFVLL020028028.1 coordinate 1,746, forward strand.
ATCAGGCCGGACTTCTCCGCAGTGCTACACCGGAGTGTTTAGCGCCTGGTTAACCGTGACTGAGAATAAGAAGTAGCATGAGCAAAAGTCACGCAGTTCACCTGAAGACTCCTCAGGAATGAAGGTTTCCCACAATCTGGCTTCTTCAGCTGCTTGGGCTCCGTCTGTACGCCGAGATACGCATCCGTTCCTCCGAAGACAGAGCTGGAAGCTTTCCCACAATTCCCAGAGTGACAGTGACGTATCGCCCCAAAGCCTTGCATCGATCCGGCTTACGTCTGAGCGTGGAGGTGAGGAGAAGCTCAGGTAAACACTTCTCCTTCAGCGAAGCAGCGCTTTAAGAGCTCCAGACAGACGGACGGACAGAGTGAAAACGCTTCTATCAGCTCTTTTTCTCTGTCACAGAGCTCCAGTTCGCTCGGGCCAGAACGCCGCGCAGCTCCTGACACCTGAGATCTGCCCATCGGTGGAGGCCATTTATCACTTTAATAAGAGGTGTCACGTTTGTGAAGGAAAGAGGCAGCCGGCCGCGAGGACTCTGGCCGTGTTTTCCCGCGACTCGAGCTGCTATCTGCGCACAATGAGCCTCTAATGGGGTTTGTGTAAAAGCGTTTAGCTCTCAGCGCTGGAGGTGCCCAGAACCGTTTCACTTTGATGACAATAATTTAGGCTTCCAGACGCCTTTGATAAGAAACGGCAATATTACACGCTGGACTTTGCTGAGTTGAATTTTCCATATCCTGTAATATGTATTCATGAGCTCAAGTTTAGAGGTGAGAGAAATATGAGTGCTTTTACACAGCTGCTTCTTTAATAGGCGTTTAGACTAGCGTTCGCTGAGGACGGACCGGCGTGTCCGGTCTTTCTTTAACAGTGACATGAATCCGTTTGTGTGAAAGTCCAATACAAGAGTTAAAGTTGCAGTCTGTTTAATCATCGTCAACCTCTGGTAAAGGGAATACGAGCAGTTCAGCTGGAGTTTAACTAAGTTTAGGAAGCTATTATATTAAAGCAGGAACGTCCGGTCAGATTGTAGAGCAGTGATGCTCTCAATCAACTGTGATTCCAGTGAATATGAAAGTAGGATCAGAGAACAGTGCATCATGGGAGAATTGGTCATTTCAGAGATGTCCATCACAAATGTTATGGATTCAGATTTCTGATGAGAATAAATCCAGCTAAATGGCATTTAACACATTAAATCACAACACCACGCTGCAAAAATAATTTTCATAAATGCTTCTCTTGTTTTCCAATTAAGTGTCTAAATATGTTTTAGATATATATTTGTTTGCACTTCCATTTATATATATCCATTTCCACGTCTATTTTGTATATCGAATATTAGCGTTAGTAATAGTAGTAGGCACTACTCAAATCAGATGTACTTGTATATTTATGTATACATATTTATTTTAAAACAGTTTAAGAGCAGTTGTTCCTGTAGCTCAAACCGTAAATCACAGCGCTAGCGACACCAAGGTCATGGGTTTGATTCTCAGGGAATGCATGGACTGATTATACATTTACCTTGAATGCAATGAAGTCACTGAAGTCATAATCGATAATAAATGTATAGTTCAGTCAAGAAACTCTAGATGGCGCAGGCTGACGGGTATTAACGTGACTGATTATATTCACAGCGTTAAATGACTTGGCACAAGGTGATTGGTTGCATACGCAGCCAATGAGCTTGCTACTTTACATTTAAATGGCTGGTTAGCATTCACTTGAGCATTTGCAGCACACTTTCAGAGTCCCTCTGAAACCCTCCGTCTTCCCCAGCTCCACCTGTATAGATCTGATACGGGTTATTTTATATGCTATTTGTGCAGCAGCAGCATGTCTTAAATACTCACAGCAGCGTATTGCTGTATGCACTGGCAATAGCAAGATCCTGTACTTGCTTGCAGCAGCGGCAATAATCTACAACTACAGCAATAACCAACAACAGCAGCAGCCATTCAGCATTCAGCAACTATTGTAATAATGATAATAATAATAATAAACATTTAAATCTTTAAAAGTGAAATGAAAATATAAATCATAAAAACAAAAACTAATTCAAAATATTAATAAAAAATTGTAATAGTATCTGAGTGATAGTGAAATACGTCTGCTGGGACAACAAGCATTCATTCATTTGTTTGTTTTTTCATTGTACTAAATTCATATCAACCCTTTATTGTTTTTATCCCATAGACATTTTTCTTATTTGAAGTTTAGATTATGCTTAAAATAAAAGGGGGAAAAAATCCACCCAAGCGCCTGTTCTCTGTCGGGTGATGCTGGAGCCGATCCATCACACTGAATATAGTCTTATATCAATTATGCGGTTCTGATTCTCAGGTAAATATGTTTTGTAAGCAGTGAATTGAACAGACGCAGTATATGGAGGCCCGCTGCAGTCATTTCACCCTCTGAAATAAGAGTTATGCTTGCCTATTCAAAAAACTAAACCAAAACTGTGACATGGCTTAGTGTGGTTATGAAATAATGAAGGTTGTGGTATAGATAAATATGTATGTGTTTCAGAGTGGCAGTGCACTGAACACTTGTTTCTGAAAGGATGAAATGAACATAACTCATGATGATATGAGCCTTTAGCATGAGATGAAGTGAACATCAGCGATGAGCTCAGTGAAGCCCGCGAGACTCTTTCACACCCAGAGGAAGCATCTGAGGCCGTTTCTGAAAGTTTACATGCTATTTCTAAATCAAAAAAAACAATCAGATGGTATTTCTTTTCTTCAAGTGACAATGCATTATTTATAAAATTCAGCCACATGCTAAAGCAAGCTAGCATCATGTTAACAACGTGCTAGCAACATGTAAAACTAACAAAACATGTTACAAACATGCTATCAACTTGTCAAAAAGCATTAACAGTGTGCTAAAACGTGTTAGAAAAGTTTCACAAAATGTTAGCAATACTGCATAGTGTAAAATATGCTAGTAAATTGCTAAAACGTTAGCAATGTGCAATATTTTATTTTATTTTTTTTTTAAATACAGCAACCACTAGGATCATGCTAAAGCACATTAGCAAAGTGCTAAAACACGATGGCAATGTTATGAACATATTGAAAGTTGTTAAGCTGCCAGAAATGTGCTTAAACATTCTAGCAAAATGTTAACACAAGCAAATGTAGCTAATATGTTAACAAGGTTGTTAATATCACTTAAGAAATGCTAACTACTAGAAACATGCTAGCAATGACTAGAAATGTGGTCTGATGTGGTTTCTTAGTACTGGTTTGATGTGTTTTTTAGGGGTCTCATGAGGTCATGAAGTGATCTAATGTGGTCTATCTGAGATTTTATTTGTTCCTGTTTCTTCTTCTAACTTTCTTTCCATCTGTTTGAAAATAAAAACCTTCAAACCTCAAGCTTTTATAACTATTTGATACTTTTAGGTCAGACTTTGTCAAGTCAACAACAAAGTCATCAAACTGTATCTATCTGGTTAAATTTATACAGTCTATGATATTTGCACAGTTTCTATAACTGTTTGCAGTCGCTGACAGAGGAGATGCTTTTCTCCAGTTTTCCGTCGGCTGTGAACGGACTCTATGGATGACTGTTGTGGGGAACGAGGCCAGCGACAGGATGAATCGGACACTAGTTTGACCGAAGTGATCAGAGCGAGTGTGAAAGTTTGAGCCGCGTGTCGCTCACAGACACTATTAGTGTTATCTGAGGCCGCTGCGCTACAGCTCCAAAAAACACACCGCGTTCATTTCATCTGCCTGACAAGATCTCTCACCAGAGATTACAGCAGTGTGTGTGTCTCTATCTGGCGTATCTGCAGGCGAGTGTGTGTGTGTGTGTGCATGTGTGTGTGTATCAGTGTAAATATCCCCTTTAACAGCCGCTCAGTGGAAGTGTGACGCTTTAAATGAGGGTCAAACATTTTGACTCATTGTGACACTAACAGCATCACTGCTAGACAAACTTGTCAAGACAGAGAACGATCATTTGACAAAGACTCGACTGGACGTTTACAACGGTTTGAAGTCTGACAAAGATGTGAGGATTGAAGATTAAGGCCTTGTGCACACTTGTGGAAAAGTAGCTCACTTCATCCTTCTTTATGAAAGAGTACTTGCTGCAGAAATAATAGACTTTAAAAGAATATACACAAGTCTACGTATGCATAATACATGAGTGTGAACTGAATGTAATGTTTATAGACACTTAAAGGGATAGTTCTGATAGTTCTGACTGTACAAGACAGACTCTTCCTGAACTAACGGGACATTTGCATTGTCGGGAGCTCGTCATTTCTCTGATGATCTGTGTAAATCAGTCAATTTAATTACTGTGGGGAAACAATAGCGTTTGTGCAGACGAGGGACTGCATTCGACCTGATTAAGAAGCCAAAGCAGATGTTCAAGACGACTTCGTCGGCATGTTTAATTAATTACACTTCAGATAATTATTTGATCATTGCTCTGATTGCATTTTAGCATCCTGGATCATTTGCTAAACGGCTTCAGGATGTCAAGGGTTCAGAAAATGAGATTCAGTTTTTACATCCACACTATTAAAAATGATGGATGAGGATTATTGTGTTAATTATTTTCAATTGAGAGAGAATAATGAAACATCACAGAGGAACGTGTCATTCTTCTCTCAAACACTTGCTCTTTTTAGCACAGATGTTTGTGAAATCTGTCTGTGTATCTAGGAACACCCTGGCAACCGGCCACAACACCCTAGCAACGTCTTCAATATGTGAAAGAGAAGTGTACTGAACATGCACCTGTAGTGTACTTCAAATATTAAAAGTATATTTTTAAAAAATGGACTTGTAGATAATCTGTGGGTAGTTGACGTATCAGTGAGTCCTATGGTGTGACGGAAAAATGTAAAAAAATAAAAAAATAAATAACTGCTAACATTGAAGATAAAGCTCTCTCATGCTATGTGTAACTAAGAATGAAGATGCATTTTTCTCATGTTATTTGTATAAGTTTTTTTTTTTCCTCTACATTGTTGCTATGTCACACAATAGGACACAGTCCAATTTTTATTTGTCAACTACCCATATATTAATATTAATGCCATAAAAAGCCACTTAAGTGACGGTGTTTCTAAACACACTTAAGCACACTTTTAAAAAGTGACCTTTGTAATAATGTCAACTTAAAAACTTTACAATCTTTGCACTACGGCATGACTAATTATTACAGGTCTCTGTGATATTTGTTTTAAGTAAATGCAATGCAAGTTACAGATCATTTTATCAGTTCTTGCTTTTCCTGGGATTCGAACACATGACCTTGGTATTGCAAGAAATGACAGCAAATTATCTTCTTAATACACAGTTTTTCCACACACAGTAATAGCATCTATATCTGTATCAGTGATATCGGTCATGCTGCTGTAGCACTTGATATCAAATATGAAATCAATGTCCATTCGTACGTGTTTGCTTGTGTTCCTGAATGATCCATTATCTGAATTTCAGGACAGTGTGTGTGTGTGTCTTTGAATATTTGATGTCTAAATGGACCGCATTTGAATCAATCAGGCCCATATTTCTTGTTAAGAATAATTAATGATGCATTTCGCCAAAAGTCACTTTGCAGGAATAAATAATGCGCTTAAAGCGAAGGACAGCAGAAATGTATTTTAGTAGTGATTCGCCGATCACTAACGGCACCGTGGTGAATATTTTCTCTCCGACGGAAACGGAGCCGTAATTCCCCTAATTACATCTGAACACATCAACTCCATCATTAATCAAACTCCACATCGCGTCCCTGAACCCTGCCAGCTCATTAAATTAACCATATTATTACAAATTATGATTGGGATTATACAGCCTCCCACACAGTTGCTAAAGACGAGAGTTTATGGCAACGAGCTCCTCGTTTTGGGTTCAACAGGACTCCAGAGAGATGCTCGACGGACAGCGTCTGATCTCCTTTTCAGCTGGTTTGTTTCAGTTGCATCATTATCGCCGAGTTGGTTTGGCACATCCGTTGCTGCAGTTCTAGTAACTACATGCGGTATCCCACAATGCACTGCGCTTGACCTTCTGTTTCCAGTGTGATAGATGAACTCAGAAAGCGATCCTAAAACTGACCCTCGCTCTCGAGGAAACGTGACAAACTCTCTCACGTTCACAACGTGATTGTTTTAAGGCTTTTAAAGAGTATTTTTAGCCAGCGTTCAAATATCAGACGCTGCACGAACAATGTAATTAAATCTGTTGGTGGTTTGGGAAACTGTACAATCTTGGAGAAAATAGTGGTGGGCGGCTTCATTTTGACAGAAATATAAATGAAACGCGACCACCGTGTCTTGCAGAACCCGAGGCGCTTTTGAAAGCGCTGCCAGCTTCATTCATCCTGCCCAAATAAAAACGGCCTTCAACACAATCAATTATTGGTAATTATGTTCCGCTAAAGCGCTTCCAGTCTTTGTCTGAGATCGGAGGCTTTGCTCGCGTCCGTGTCGCCAGCTGCTCTGTTCTTCACCGCAAATAAAAGGTGTTTGCCTTCCACAGGAACGTACAGAGAAGAAAGGCAGCGGTGTGTTTTAATAAGCTTCTGTTTGTACACACGTGTGAACGGCCTTCAGAGCGTCCGAGAGAATTCATGCAAATCCTGCTCCGCATGTTGCTCTTTGTGATTTGAGTTTGAACAAAATTAGTCTTTCTGGCAGCAGTGTTTTATGCTTAAAAATAAATAAAATAATTAAAATAAAATAAAATATATGCTGCTTTTATAAGTAGGCTTTTAAATGTCCACAGCTGAATATTTTTTGGAGTATTTTATTTTTGATGACTGAGTTTGATGTTAGCATGATGCTAAGCTAATGAAACGATACTCTATAATAAAGACACCTAAAATAATACAATATCTATCTATCTATCTATCTAACGTCCATGTTAGATATGACAAACTTTTTTTAATCTAGTTATATTCTGTTATTTAGTTGACTTTGCAGTTAACTTTGAAAATGATGTACTAGTTAGTCACGAGACATTTAACAGAGTTTAACATGTCTGTGAGGGAAAAGCAATCTCATTCCTCCAGCAAATAAACAAATAATCAAGTAAATAAGCTGATATAAAACAATAGAAATAAATAAGTAAAGAGGTGCAGTAGTGGAATGAGGTGATATTTCTGAAGGCTGTTTGTGTGTAACTTAGAGTTTATTATTAAGACTATCAAATCAACACAGCATGACATTAAATTAGCGCTCGAGGATCAAAAGCACAACTCAGGACGATGTTTTTACCACGCAACTCGAATTAATTGAATTTCTTACTTCTGCATGGTTTATAAAAATGAATAGGGGCATGTTTTATTGGCCAGGCTTGTGTTTTTGTCAGCTGTGTGAGTGTGTTTCCGATTCTGCGGCCACCATGAGCCATGGAGCATGAAATGAAGCGAGCCACTGAATGTGTGAGAGAAACAGACGAGGATGAATGTGCGTTTGTGTCTCTCAGATGAGCTTCATCTCGTTAGACGCTGCTAATGCCACAGTGCTTTAAATGAGAGACGGGGGGACGGATATGAACACAACGCATCAGGAAATCATCCGCAAAACTTCCTGTTACAAATGAGTAGAAAACACAGACTGTATGATGGGCCACAAGCAGCCACGGCTGATGAACGTTTGGCCAGCTTTAAGGCAAGAAAAGCTTGTTTCTTCATGCAATCCTAATCTTTTTTTCCTTCTCCATTACATACACCAAACTTCAGAGTTTATTCCTCTCTATATTCTGAAGGTTTTTAATGGGGGACTTGTTAATATATCATTCACAATGATTTATACAACACATTTTTCCTAAAACAAATGTATGTCTGTTGACACTATCCTCCCATAAATCGGAAGATACTGTCAATAGACATGCACATGCTTTAGGAAAAATGTGTTGTATAAATCAGTGTAAAAATAAATAAAAAGAGAAATCCAAAATCCTCTGTAAAAACCTTTAACTCTAATGTCAACAAAATCAAACAAGAATTTTGAACCTGGCTTCATCCAATATTCAGATTCAGACTCCTGAAATGTATGCAAATGAGTGCATATTTAACGAGATAATGCATTGTTTCCATGTTTAAACAACATAGCATTTCAGAAAACTTATCAAAGATGAAAGCAGTTATGAAAGGGCCCTTGCACCCAAGGCCATCACTCAGTGGGCTTGAGAAATCAGCAAACAGTGAGCAATATGCATTTAAGCAGGTAACCAAAGGAAGAATGTGTCAAAGTCATTTATATGTGCCAAACTTCCTGCTGCCAGCAGGTGGCGCTATGACTGTAACTGAAAATGGGCCTTTAGATGTGTTCAGCCCAGGGCTGCGTTTCTCAAAAGCATCGTAAGCTAAGTTGATCATGAAGTCCATTGGTGACAATGGCAATGCAGCCCAGGACTTTTATCAAACGTGAAGTTCGGGGCAGATCGGACATTGCATTTGAGTTACAACGGCATCTGGTTTTTTGGTGTTAGTAGCATGCTTTGGCAGTTAGCTAAGTGCTGCTAGCATGGTTTGGCAGCTGATGGGATATTTTACTATATTGCTGGGAGTGCATTACAGTGTAAAACATGCCCTTTCCTGTTGCCATATTGGCATGATTCTTATTAAACGTGAAATACTGGTAGATCGGACATTGTATGCCTAACAGTGCGTTCACACCAGACGTGACTTGTGCGAATAAATCGCGCTATTCGCACGTAGTTGGACACTTGAACATTTTGAGTTTACTCGCTTCATTCATGTGTGAAATTTGCTTCACAACAGACGCGAATTCGCGTCATGGGAGGGGCTTCTGAATAAACACATCAACTCGTCAGCGGGAAAGTAGTTGTAAAATACGGCGAATAAGCTCAATTTGCCGGCATTAGCTAGCTTGTAGTCTCAATATGTATATATATAGCTCAAATTGTGTAAAGAGTGTTTTTTACAACTTACCAGATTGTCCGACCTCCTCACTCACTTTCTTCCAAACAAAATCCTTTTTATTCCTGTTTCTGTAAAAGTATGAAGATGTATCATACAGCAATGATTATTTTGTCCTCCATTGTTGTTTCGGATTCCCTCTGCTAGCTACGTTGTAATCACGTCACTACTAGAGCAAGCTCCTGATTGGTTAACGCGGCACGAATTTTCGCCAAAGTTCAGATTTTTCAACTCGCGCGATTTGCGCGTCAAATGCCTGAAACGCTCAATTCGCGCCGCGTCATTTGCGCAAATCGCGCCGCAGGATGTCTATTTGCGTCTTTGCATTGACTTAACATGTAAATCACTCATGCTTAACGCTTCATTCGCGTCTGGGTGTGAACGCACCATTAGTTACAACAACTTCCTGTTTCATGGCAAAACATCGAACTTTGTCAGGCCACCACTGACACGCCCTCCAACAAACACTCAAAGTCTTCGTAATTTAGCATCACAAAGGCCTTTAGATTAGACTGACCACATATGATGTTGATCAAATAAAATCTCTAAGAGGAGTTTGTTAAAGTACAATTCCTAAGAATGCCAAAAAGCGGCACAACATTTGCAGATAAAATTAAAAATGGCTGACTTCCTGTTGGGTTTAGGTTTTTGTGAAGGTATTGTAATGTTACATGTGTCTACTGAATTTCGCTCACGTACGTGAAACATACAGAGTGGGGCGCTTCGTAAAAATTTTGTAGGTGGTGCTATCGAGCCATTTTGCCACACTGAATTCTGAAATTTTTTCCACTTCTGTACTAGAGATTACAGGTTTGACAATAAATCACAATTCCCCACAGTTACTATTACTGTTTCATATTTCAGTCATCATTAAAACCGTATTTGATTACACAATTTATGTGTCAGTACTTTTTCAACATTTCCAACACATTTTAGTGAAACTACTGATAACTGTGATAATTTAGGCCACTATAATCATGATAAGAAATGTTCACACTGTTTCTACTTCTGACTAAGTTTAATTAGTTTTTGAGCATGCTTAAAATGCTATTTATTTTGGGGAAGAAGAATAACAAACAGAACAATTCTGAGAGAGTCCTCACATCATTGGTGCTTGGGCCCTAATAATACAAAACAACTGTACTGTGATTAATCAGCTGGAAAGGTTTGGTGGTATCTATTAGATACCACTTTTATCCCGTTTTCTTGCCTTAATCACAAATGTTCTGCGGCATTATTCGAGGTGTCCGTCTATTAGTCCATGAGCTCTGACGTGCTTTCTGGACTTGGTTTGAGTGAGTTTGGCACACGCTGCCGCTCTTCTTGAAAACGCTCCCGTTCACACATTAACTCATTTAGCTGATTGTGTGTTTCGTGCACCTGTGCGTTTGGCCGTCGAATGTCTGGCTTCGCTAGTAAACTCGTCCGCTGGTGCGTCAGGCTGCCGTGGCTCTTTTAATGCAGCTGCTAATGGCTAATTAACCAAAAGTGACTCACCTTTGCAGCTGCAGTTTGAGTGAATTGGTTTCTGCAGCGTTAAAGCTCTTGTTCATGTTCTGTTGTTTTTTATGTTCTTGTATAAATAATCTCAGCCACAATTGAGCTCTTTCTTCAGACAAGCAGCAAAGGCTAATTTTTTGTTGTGTACAACTCAAATCAATTTGTTTCTAGGCTTAGCAAGAGAAAAAGCTCCACAATAAACATATATGATGGGAGAATTGTTTTTGTTGTAGCCGTTTTCCTTGAATGTCACGAACAAATGTTACTAAAACAATATCCAACATTGGAAACAGTCAGAATGTATTGTTATTTTTGTGAACATAGCCATTACCATCACCACCACTAGCCCGTAATTATTTTGATATGAGAAAATATGCATTTTCATTTACACATCAACAATTTAGTTCCAATTTTTATTGCATATGAGCAGTGCTGGGTAGATTACTTACAAACTGTAATTCGTTACTGATTACTATATTGACTATATGTCTTGATGATCTCATGGATCGGGATTGGGACCGATCAAGCATTTAAAAAAAAAAAAAAAAAAAAAAAAATATGGATCGGTATAGGCTCTCCTAAACCCAAATTTTATTTTATGTCAGCTGTCATACCGTTAACGTGCAGTAGGTGGCGGTATTCACCTTACAGTAGATTTGCTAACAGCCATTAAAAGGATAAGAAGATGCTCAAATGTGCATGTTTAGCTGCGATTAAAACCAAAGGAGGAAGAAGTATGCGTGAGACGCACGAGAACCAGTGAGGTCTGTTCTAGCATGGCACACGCATTTGAGCTTCTGTGTTCAGTGTATCTGATGCACACTTTTGTAACAATCACTCATTCATTTATCATTTACTTATATATGTCAGAATATCTGAGACGTCGCTGTCATAATGCGTTGCGTCTTGCTTCGGTTTGACTGACAGACTGGCATTCTGACACCATGAGCTTCGTGCTTTCTAACCACCTCTCTAATTTTTTTCCCCTTTATGTTGTAATTATTCTGCTTATTATACATATAAGATTCAAGAAGTTTATATCAGTAGTCCCATATTCATAATTGTGACCACACAGTCTGTTTACATTGTCTACCATTGTAACATGTTTACATCTACCAATGTCTTTATCCAGTATGTGCACTACTCTTACTCTCTGCACAACTCTGCATACATTGCATTGATTAAATCATGCACCAAACACTGGGAATATACAAGCATCGGATTGGGACTCTGCCATGAGATATATTTAATGACTTGGATCACATCGGGTGCAGAAAAAAACCTGATGTCCCTAATACTGACATAAAAAAGGAAAGGAAAATGTAAAAGAGAGAAGAAAAAATAATTAGGGATAATCAGTGAATTATGGATAATTAATTGTGTGCATAGCATGTTATGTAATCCATAGAAAGTAACTGTAATCTGATTATGAGCATTATAAAATGTAATATACTCTACATGTACCTAATTTTTGGTATCTGATTACGTAATCCAGATTACATGTAATCACAGGGCTTGACATTAAGCATTCTCATGTGGTTGTCCTTTGGACAAGTAAATTTGTCCGAGTATAAAAGTTACTTGCCCGGAAAGAATTTATTTATTTATTTATTTTAATTAAGTTATAAATATAATTATTTATTGTAGTTATAGAAAACACATTTAGTTTATTTAGTTAGATTTTTCTTTTTAAATAAAATGAAAAACAATTATAAAGTGTGATAATACTATTATATTTTAAAATACAAAGGGAGTATTAATTATAAATACAATTATTTAATATTTAACTTAAAAATAAAATGCTAATATTTACTTTTTTATATATGAATTTTCAAACTTAAATTTTATTTTATTTATTTTTATTTTTTTAAATTAGAGTTCAATTTAATCAGTCAATTAGTATAATAAGACAAATTATATAGACAAAATACTTCCAAGGCACTCACGTGGTAAGATAAAAAGCCTTTAATGTACTGGGCTTAAATCAATACAAAATAGTTAAAAGTAGATCTACACGTTTCGGCAAAAACAGCCTTCTTCAGGAGTATAAGACGACATTTGGCCTGTTACCAAACAAATGAAATCAGTATCAACAAAATTCATCTTTGCAATGCAGAGGAAACACAGAAGCTGCGTCTGAAGTGGAAGAGATATATTTACCCACTGTTTAATGCAGCTCTGAAGGACATAGAATGCTTTAATCTGCAGTTACAAATGAATAAATAATGTTTTGATTCATAAAACGTTGAATACTGATATTTGACATTATTTAAAAAATGATAAAATACTGTAAATGTGAAATTAAAACCACCAGCAGGTGGCAGCAAGTCACTGTTAATAAGTGAATCATTGCAATTGAACTGAATCATTTAAACAGTTGATTCATTCAGGAACGAATCACCGTCATGTTGCTCAGAGATGCAAAACAGTGCTGTGGCTGTGTTTGGAATCATTTTTGTTGGTGAAACAGAGCAAAAACAGGAAATATGGTGTCTAAAACATTAATCTCTTAATGTTAACTTCTTGTTTATTGAACTGTTATAAAATCACATTTGTAATCATGATGGTTTTTGGAGAAAAAAAAATGGCACTCGATCTTCATGTGAAACTATATGAAATTATATAAATATGTACATTTTCTGCTCCCACATCTTGAATTTTCTGATCATTCTTCATGCATTGTAATCTGAATCATGCAGTGAAAGAAGGCACTCGCACGTGAGCTAGTCTAACCTAGATGACTTTACGTAATGTATGCGTGCACTCTGCAGGTGTGTTTTGTTTGATTCTTGCAATATACTCGTTAAAACAACAATTACGAAATTATCGCAAACGATATATATCGCACACCCCTATAACAAAGGCTATATCATAAATAAAGGCAGTTATTATTGTTTTTGATATTGACTTTTTCAAGTTACTTGTCCGATTGGGCAAGTAAATTTCTCTTTCACTCGCCCGTCCAAAACATTCACTCGTCCCGGACAAGCGTTAATGTCGGTTACTACCCAGCACTGCATATGAATCTGATTAGCTCACAAATGAGATATATCAGCCAAAATAAAAATATAAGATGTTTACGTCGAGCTTGTTCACACAACTTGTTCTTCAGAGTCCACAGCTGAATTGAGTTCGGCTGAAGAATGTGTTGTGTCTGTGTGATGCTCATGATGAGTTGAGGAGCATAGTGAGATGTTTCCATCCTCACTGACAGACTCTCAGCAGTTTTGAAGGAGTCTCTGAGCATCGTGCTGATGCTTATATTGACTGCGGTGTCGTCTGAAAACACTGATCTGGTTTAATCACTCACAAAATGACAGTGCGGATGGGCAGTCCTAAAAATCGGATTGAAAAACAAACGGTAATTGGGTTCAGAGCGATAAACACCTTCACAAACAGCCTGGAGTCAGCGGCGTTTCCTGCAGAAGAGACACTCGGTCCGACAGAAGCGAAAGCGCTGACACACGAACCACATCAGCAGCACAAATTACCACAGACAGAGATTGAGATCATTTGTTAATTACTTTCATGGTGCTGCAGGGCTCATAATGATAAATCAACTCAATTAGATGTACAGAAGTGCGGCGTGAACTAATCAAAAACACATCTGTCCAAAGCCGGACAGACCACCTCACACACTCGCTCTCCTTCTGACCGCAGCGCTCCTGATCGCCTTCGTTTGTGGATGTTTCATTGGTTTTTCACAAAGAAAAGGTCTTAAAAGATGTCTAATTATCAATAAGCTGAAGGAGCAGCTTCACCGTTGGAAAATGTAGATGTTTAAACTCAGGAGCTCTAAGGAAACGTCATGAGAGCGGCTGTATTTTAAAATCATTATTACATGGGTTTTGGGAACAAATGTTGGCTTGTTGTTGTTAAAGTTTATATATTTCCCATAAAATAAAAAAAAATAAAAAAATGCCCAATCATTTGTCTTGCAATAACAGTTGAAAGGTTAAAGAAAAAAAAAAACCTGAGAAAAATATGTTTGTTTCACACAAAGGAATGTCAGCCCATTTTACTTTTATAATCAGCATATGTCCAAGTGAAGCAGAGTATTAAATGGATAAAAAGCAGAATGATCTTGATTAGTTCATCATCAATCAATAGGATTGTGAAAAATGGGCCAAGTAAATATGGTCCATTATGATTTCATGTTGACTCTGTTTTAGGTTTCCTCACGTCTCTCAGAAACAGCATACTGTACAGCATTAGCTGCATTCTTACATAAGCTAATGGAGCCGCTGAACGGTGTGTGTCGTCAGCGCTAGCCGTGACCCTTTAGCCAATAAAAGACACTCGAAAGAGAAACGAAGAACTGAAGGCCACGTCTTTGCTATGAACAGACTTTAAAATAGTGGCGAGAGCAGGTCATACATATGGATCAGTCCTGCTGTGCACCTGGCAGATCCATTAGTGATAACATCCTCTTAATTAGACACATTAGACATCAGCAACGTTTGCTTTGATGCCATTAGACCGAGAAAAAGCATTTGAGAGCACGGTATTTCTGGAATGATCTTGAGATGTTGGGCTCCAGGCTCTCGTGGCTTTATCGCTTTATGTTAACACTGAAGATGCTTTTAACGAGGAATTAGGAAGGACTGCTAGAAATGCCATCACTGGCCTACAGTCTCTCGTTGGGATTATTATCAATGTTGAAAACAGTTGTGCTGCTGAATATTTTTGTGGAAACCATGATACATTTTATTGTTTTAGGATTCACCGATGAGTGGAGAGGTCAAAAGAACAGCATTTATTTGAAACAGAATTTTCTTTTAACATCATAAATGTATTTACTGTTACTTTTGATACATATTATATGTCCTTGTTGAATAATTGAATAATTGTATTCATTTATTAAAAAAAATCCTGCTGACTCCAAACCTTTGAAGGGTTGTGTATACATATTTCCAAATAAACAAACCAACTAGCTTAACTGAAGAATACACTTTTTTGTTTAGATACAATCTATGACTGAGGTAAAAACCATAAGAAGACATGCGAGTCATGACAGACCCTGCTTTTTATGTCTTTTGATGTTCAGTTTCTTGCATCATTGAGGGTTAACCAGGTTGCGGGTTTCACAATTAATTGTTTTATGTTTTACAAATCTACGAAGAATGCAGAAGATGAAAGAAAGTGTGGGGAAATAAGAGACTGTTATATTCTGTTGAAGTTGATGGATTAGTTTGTACTAAGTGAACACAGTACTTTTGTATTGAGTAAATAATGGTTTAAGAAAATATTAAAAGCCATCTGTCTGTCTGTGGTCTGCTGCTCTACAGCAGGCTCTGACGCTTATTTGATAGACTCCAGAGAGCCGCTGCGACTGAAGCGGGATTGTTTTGGAAAAGCTGCTCGGCATTGTGGGTAATGAGCTGGCAGAGCGGAGGGATCAGAGGTCGACGCTCAGCAAGCAGCAGATAACGTGACACAACAGAAACACGCACACAATCGCACACCTTCTCTGAAGGTTCATTCTGCAGTTTGTACATCTGAGAGTAGGACACACAGGCACAAAACAAGCGTACAAAACACACACGGCTGGCTGAATGTGTTACACGTTCGCAAAAACCTGCGTCACATTCACTGATCACCCGTAATACAGTGTAACCAGTAAATATGTGCTGCAATAGTGCCGAGTATTTTGGTTGTCATTGCCATTATTTTTAGTGCAAGCATGTCTGATTTCTGTGTAAAATCCTTATAAATTGTGCCTTATTATCCAAACTCAGCTCTGTGTGTCTGCTGCAGTTAACACTGTGATATCACTGCCAATGGAAAGCAGAAGGAAAACTGAATTTCATTAAAAACACTATTTTTATTGATCATGGCAGCAGTAATTCATCAAATTATATAGTCGTTGTTTCTTTATTTTCTCTTCGTTAGTTCTTTTCAAGTGGCTCTGCGGTGTGACAAATGAAATAGTTTCAAATAACATGAGATTGTAAAAACAGCATGTATAATAAGGATGAAAGAATGCGCCAGATGTTATGTGAAATAGTTTTCGATGGAGTTTAGCATGTCATACTACAGGTAACTTTCTCATGTCCATGTATTTTGCCGAAGAATATCACAACAAATCATATTGTCACCTTTGTTCATGTATCTGGTTACTGCTAATGGGATAAAAGAACAGAAAGCAGCTAATTTGCTGTTGCCAGTTCTGAATTAGCATGAGTTATTGATGAAAACATGGAATATTACATTTCCCTCGAAGCTGTGGAACATATTAGACTTCCTGGAAAATAACTAAATACATATATCCACGAGGAACAGTGACTGTGTGCGTGAACAGACGAGTGTGTCTGGCTTTTGGGCAGGTATAATATTCTCTTAAATGACTTTCATCCATGTGGTTCAGGTCAGGCCATCTGCACCAGGCACTGACAAATAGTGCTGTTGAATGCAGGGTATTATGGGTAAATGCATGTGCTAGTTTAACAAACTCAATCTGGAACAAACCAAAACTTTTAAAAAGACTCATCTGAATCTAATATTTAATGCATTTACCAAAACTCAGTGCCAACCACTGGCATAGAGTTCTGATCTGAACCTTGATCTGGTGGAAAGTCACATCAAATCCAAACTACTCAGAATGTATCCTTCTTCTCTTGTGTAGTCTCACTTATACCAGGTGTTCATAATGGTACCGATGCTTAGACATATCAGACAAGCTTTTTAAAATCAACATTAAATCTTCATTAAGGTACATATGGGGAATGGGGAACAAATCATTTCAATAACTAGAAAAATCTGCTACTGCAGTGGTGTGATTTTGTAATTGCATATGGTTTACTAGCTGTTTACTCTTCCAAGCATCTACGGTGAGGGTCTCAAGAATATTGTTTACACACGTGAGCAGCTGATTGCTAGTGTGTCAGAATCACTGGCGAGAGGCCATCAGTCCTGGAGGAATGGAGGATTTCCCAATGAAGATTACAGTGATTTGCCAATGGAGGGCACAGATCGACGAGCTGGGAGTGCTGGTTAGCTGCTATAGAAGGCACAGTAGCGTGCGTTTCTCTGAGACACGGCTGCAGGAACACATCCTGGATACTAACGCTAGCATCAGCAGCTTTCTAATGGTGCAGGAAGACAAAAGGCTTCCACCAGCGGTAAGAGGAAAGCAAGAGAACTCCAGAAATTAGTTTAATAAAAAAGTCTGCAAAGAACAAACACTGAAATGACTGCAACTCAATTGCATCCTTCTTATCAGCTTTGAGAGATTACATCCTGCATCCTTGTGAAGTCATGCAGGCAGGAACAACTACAGACACACCACAAGCAAGCTCTTTTTACCAATGTAAGCCAACTTTAAATGTTTCTCTTTCAACCACTCTGCCTCCATACAGCACATCTTTGTCCAGTTTACGTCATTCTGCAAGCCTCTACTCAACATGTGACCATTAGGACTGTGAGATGGACCTGGAGTTTCCCTGGAAGTGACTGTGATGTGTTGTGCAAGCCACATGAGGATGACACTGACAACTTTTGTAATGACAACACCATGGCTACCAGTAAAGCCGTGTATACGCCTTTCTCCACAACAAACACTGGATCACTGGTGGCCTAAGCCATTACTGCTGTCAAGGGGAGCTTGGGACAAGGTAAAACATGTAGAAAAGGACTTAAAGCAAAAGTTGATAGAGATCAATGACTCGTATCGAAGGAATATACAGGACAATTGCTGAGGAATAAGATGAAGGATGTTTGGAGTGGGATGAGGAAGGTCAAGGGATTTTAACAGATGTGAGACATCCAGGGTACCTGCAGATGGCCAGTGTGTTCAATCGTTTCTTGAACAGGTTTAATGCAGAGTTATCCACTTATCCCCACATATCCACTCACTTCAACCTGAAGCAGACCCTTGCCCCCTATTATACACAAGTTGGTGCCGTGCCATGCTTACACCTCTGAGACCAAGTTGACCTTCGCTGTTGACCAGGTTAAGTGTGAGGAGGCTTTACCACGGTAAGGTTACAGGACCTGACAACATCTGCCCCAGAGTCTTGAGAGTTTGTGCTGATGAAATGAGTCGAGTGCTTCCTCGTCCGTTCAACCCGAGTCCCTCTGCTCTGGGAAACTTTATCTGGATCCAGTATCAAAGAGAGTCCACAGGCGACTACAGATCCGTCACACTGTGAAGACTAGGGCTGTGTATCGCCAAGAATGAAGTACTTTGACCGTAATGAAAAACACTGGTTTCAAAGTTTACACTGAGGTGAGCTCAAACCCTAATCAAACACACCTGCCTGCAATTTTCAAGCACTTATTAAAACTTTGATTAGATTTTTTGCAGGTGTGTTTGATCAAATTGGAGCTGAACTCTGCAGGACAGTGGACCTCAAGGGTTGCCCAGCCCTGGTTTACACTTATTTAGACAAACTACTTGAACTGTAGGAAAAATGAATGCACACACATTGATGCAAAGAACTTACATATATAGAGAATACGACAACGTGAACATATTGGCACAGCACAAGTCCAGACCTGGAACAGGCTACTGTTGGTTTCCCCACCTGGTCTGGCAGCTTTGTGAGGATCATGTGCTTTTGTTACCCTCCATCTCTCATTTACTAGGTTAGAAACTGGAAATAATGCAGGTGGATGCCTCCGTGATAGCTTAGCTCACTGACTACCTCTTGGGCAGAACTGTGTGTGGTGAGCAACATATGGGCTCCTCAGGCAACAGTTCTATCCTTCATGTTCTTCAGACCTCTTCTTACACTTGACCACTTGCAGACCAGTTGAAAAGACCAGCATTGCTGATCATCAGTCATGTGTTGTGTACTGAATGCTTTTCAACAAGGTAAGTTCTCAGATGACTTTGAAATTGTGTGATGTAATGAGTGTGACAAGCGAGATGAAAGCAATATGAGCTATTTACTGAATAAAAACAAGGCAAACATTTTGGTCACCTGCTGACCATTTTCAATGCCGAGCTAACTAGTGAGTGTGAACATGAGGCAGAATATAGAGCAACCGTTAAGGGACCGCAATTGTCTGTTTGCAAAGAGCGAAGAGAAGACAGGAGAGTGGATTAACTTCGGTGGATGTTCATTCATGATTGTTTCATGATTAAAGTAAATATGAAAAGATGATCAGTTCACGTGCCGCTTGAACTGAGGCAATACAGCGATCTGTCACGACACATTCACGTGTTTACACTTACATATAATTGAATTCAGCAAATTGTAAGCATATTTGGCATGCTGTCCTGAGGGAGGGCTCTGAGCTCTGAATATAGCCCGAACCCAGAGAACTTCCCCAACTAATCTGGGAGGAGAATAGTTAAGAGTGAGGAGTTGGGGTGGAGGAGGACGATCGGAAAACTGTTGTATACATATATACTAGGGGTGTAACAATACACATATTCGTATTGAACAATTCGGTTCGTTACGCATTACAAACCGAACGATTCGATGGGCTAATCCTATTCCATTTGGAAAATAAAACGGCTTAAAATGTGTGAAATATAATGTTCTCAGTGCCACTGCGCTCAACAAGACAGCCCAAATGACGTAACAGGCAATGTGCTGTCTGCCCAGCGGCGTAACGTTAGCGGACGGGCACGCAATAACGATAACAAAATATTAGGCTATTTACTCCTCAATTATTTATTTTTTTTTTTTTTTAAGGTATTTTAAAACAGGTCTATTAGCCTATGCAATGAATTATAGACCTACAATTAAAATAGCAACACTGCAGTCATCAATACAAACCAATGAAATTAAAAAGAAAAACTTTTATTTCAAGCATGACTTTCAAAAACAACCTGTTTAACACGAAATATGTTTCTTCTCATTTTTTTTTCACTATGTAAAATTAGAAATATTAAGGGAATAAATGAAAACAGTTAGCTATATACCGTTATGACCTACTCTGTCTTGTCTGTTGGCGTGTTTTCAGGTTCCTCTTTGTCTGCGATGTATTTCTTACTGTATGAGAACATGATGTGTAGTGTGAGAGCGGCATGGCTTGTTGGACATAGCAACAGTATCTAAGGAGGGCGGTTTTTATTTTTTTTGTGAATGGTCAATTGACCAACAACACCATGGTAAATAACAAGAATGACCAAACCCAGCTTCTTGAGAAACCTCGGGTTCTTCAGTGTGCTAAGATGATGTCCTCGGTCATCTTGGTTTCTGCTGTTGTATTCTCGGAAAC
>JAFVLL020028032.1:0-24342 GCA_021397915.2 Tor tambroides
TGTGTGTGTGTGTGTGTGTGTGTGTGTGTGTGTGAGTGGGTCAAACTGAGGTCTGTCAGCGATTATTGTGTTTGGAATGTGAGCAGAGCACATAATAGGTGTTTTCTCACAAATTTCTCTGTTTTTTGCAGATTGCATGCGGATCTGAACACAACCTGGCTGTTGTGGGTGAGTACCATGAGCCTGGGTGTTTGTTTTATAGGAAATCAAATATATTGTGGCCTCAAAAGTATTTGGATACTTGCATTTTATTTTATTTTATTTTTTATTTTATTTTGTGACAATTAAGCACATTAACTTAATGCAACATATAATACTATATCATATTTATATATATTCTAAACTTTTTGAAATATATTTGTATATATTTATACAGAGCTGGGTAGATTACTTACTAAATGTAATCCATCACTGATTCCAAATTACACGACAAAAATTGTAGTTAGTAATGTAATCCATTACATTACACATTTTAGGTAATATAAATCAGACTACTTTTAGATTACTTTTGATCTATCTAATTTTTCACATTGATTTAAATGGGATAATCTTGTACCATACTGATATAAAAATAAAGAGAGTAAGAAAATATATTCCATTCGTTGTTATCAACAACATGAAGTGCATTAAACATTATATTACATCAAGTTTTCCCAAACTGGGTTTGTGAAGGAACTGCAGGGGGTTTATGAGTTTAATGAAAAGCTAATAATAAATTAAATCATAAAAATGTTCAATTAAAACAAATAATTTTAAAATCAATCATAATAAAACACTCACTGAAAAAATGAAATATTTTATTTGTTTACCTGCATGTCATGTGACCATAACCAACGTCAGAGAACCATGAACATGCAAATGTGATATGTCATTATTAATATATTTATTTTAAAATCTCAGGGGTACTTCATATAAAACACTTTATTTTAAGGTGTCCTTGTTACACGTTACATGTACTTAAGATAATAACAATTAATTATGCATAATTACATGCAAGTAACCCTAAGACGAACCCTAATCCTAACCCTAAACATATAGTAAGTAAATGTAGTTAATTAATATTACTCAGTACTTAAATATATAATTATATATATATATATATATATAGTTGTATATATATTTTTGCTACATAATATAATATTTTATTTTATAAATCACACTAGCCTGCATGATTCTTTGCACTGATCATTCTGTGATCATGTTATTAATGTTTTTGGTGTCTAGTCTCCATGGCAACACCTGTGGTCTTCATGTATCTAATTTCCCATAACAGTCTTTTGGAAAGAAAGCTGTCAAGACCTCCGTCACACACTCTTTGAAATGAATGCTGGGAGTCAATCACTGCCGCCCATCAGAAAACCAAATGTCAATTAAAAAAAAACAAAAAAACAGGGGTTTTCTGTTTTTTTGTGATCTCACTAGTGGATCGCACATAGTCCACCAAAAATGTATGTATATATTTATTTATTTATTTAGCATACAATGAAGCCATTATTTTCATGATTTTCTTTACACTAATGGATGTTTTACTGTTCTTTTTTCTTTGTCGTCATCCTTAATGATGAGTTTTATAGTTTTTATAGTAAAAACTTTTTATGTAGCATAAAATGAATTTTCATTTATTTCCTTTTTTAATAGACTCTCATTACTGCAGTAAATTGTAGTAATTGAAATTAAAAATTAAAGTTTTGTCATTAATATATATTTTAAAAAAATATAATGTGTGTATTATTACCCATTTTTATTTTTATTTTTTTTTATAAATTAATCAAGCATCCATATTTCACAAAACCTTACTGTTTTATTGCAATTTTGATCAAATAAGCATAAGAGCATATATATATATATATATATATATATATACATATAACTTTATAATGTTAATGCTTTTTATTTTTACATTATTTTCCTTTTGATTTGGGGATGAAATATGACCCAGGCATTTTCTTTCCATGTTTCCTGACACCCAGCAGATTCTCTCTTGTGCCGAGGTTCCATCCCATATACTGTTGCCATGGCAATAATTCTACAGTATCTTTAGGTGTAAAGTAGCTTATTATGGGATGTGACTGCTCTGACATTGAGCCTGGGAGAGAAAAAGACAGGATTAAAGTAAGTAAGCCAGCATTTTGAGATTTCTCTAAGCCTGATGGCCAGAATTAATGTTGAGCCCAGCTCTGCCTTCTGTACTGTTGAGAGTTGAACGTCTGGATTTCAGTAATAGGACAGTTTCAGTGCCGCGTCTTCAGATTTAGGACAGATGAGTATCTGTTGCTGGAGTAATTAAGCCGCCGGCTCCGTGCTGTGATCTTTACTGCTATCATAGAAGGGTGCTGGGAATTAGTCCTTGTGCCTTTGTGTAAGGGCATCAGAGGGAAATGAGCCATCGCTGCAAAAGAATAGGAAGTTATTGATGTAGAAGCTATTTCTATTGCTTTCAGTCTTTTAATTCCTCAGCAACTTGGAGAAAGAGAGAAATAACAAAACGGTCACATCCTGGACTAATTGCAGTTCATGTAGTTTGTGTGTGAGCTTTAAAACTGTCTCCTTGCTATTTTTGCCTGTTTATTCTGTCTTATTTCATCCCACAATCAAAAGAAAAAACTGAAAAATTATAAAGAAAACAATGCCTTATTTTTTAGCACTATTAACATTTTTTCATTATTATGATTTAATCAAGTTTTATATATTACAATGCCTTGCAGAAGTATTCAAACCCCTTCATTTTTTTCACGTTTTGTTATGTTGGAGCCTTATGTTAAACTGCATTAAATTACTTTTTTTTCCACATCAATCTACACTCCATACACCATAATGACAAAGCAAAAACAGAACTGTCACACTTTGGAAATTTATAAAAAATAAAAAATGTGAAATAAGTACACTGCATAAGTATTCAAACCCTTAACTCAGTACTTAGCTGAAACACCTTTACAGGCTGAAGTCTTTTTGGGTGTGATGCGACAAGCTTTGCACATCATCATTTGGCAATTTTCTGCCACTTCACCTCACCTGTTCACCTCTCAAGCTCTGTTGGGTTGGATGGGGGCAGATGCACATTTTCAGGTTTCTCCAGAAATATTTGATTTGGTTTAAGCCCAGGCTGTGGCTGGGTCACTCAAGGGCATTCACAGAGTTTTCTATAAGCCACTCTTGCTGTGTGCTTTGGGTCATTGTCCTGTTGGAAGGTAAACTTTCTGCCCAGTCTGAAGTTCTGAATGCTCTGGACTGGGTTTTCATTAAGGCTATCTCAATATTTTGGTGCACTGAGCTTGTCTTCTACTCTGATGAGTCTCTCAGTCGCTGCCGCTGAAAAACAGCCCCACAGCATGAGGCTGCTACCAGCACACTTTACTTTTAGGATGGTACTCTGCAGGTGATGAGCAGAGCTGGTTTTCTTCAAACATGATGCTTGGAATTGAGGTTCATCAAACCAGAGAAAATTGTTTCTCAGAGTCTGAGGGTCTTTTAGGTGCTTTTTTGCACATTCCAAGTGGGTTTTTGTGTGTCTTCACTGAGGAGAAGATTGAGTCTGGACACACTGACATAAAACCCAGATCGGTGGAGTGTTGCAGTGATGTTTGTCCTTCTGTAGGTTTCTCCTATCTCCACATATGATCATGGAGCTCAACTAGAGTGACCATCAGCTTCTTGGTCACCACTCTAACCAAAGCCCTTCTCCATCAGTTGTTCAGTTTGGCCAGAAGGTCAGCTCTAGGAAGAGTCCTGGTTGTTCCAAGCGTCTTCCATTATGGATAATGAAGGCTACATGATTCTGCAGAATTTTTTATGAACTCAAACTGATGCAAACCTGTTTCTGAGCTCTACAGGCAGTTCTTTTGACCTCAGGGCTTGGTTTTTGCTCTGATATGCATTTTCAGCTGTTAGACCTTTTATTAAGATGTGTGTATCGTTCCAAATCATACCCATTCAATTGAATTTGACACAGGTTAACCTCACTCAAAGTGTAGTAACATCTTCAAACAATATGAATGCTCCTGAGCTAAATTTCAACTGTCCCAGATAAGGGTTTGAATACTTATGCAATGGAATCATTAAGTTTTTTATGTTTAATAAATTTGCAAAGATGTTAAAAACCTGTTATTTGCTTAGTCATTATGGTGTATGGAGTGTAGATTGATGTGGGGAAAAAAGTAATTTAATGCAGTTTAACATAAAGCTGCAACATAAACCGTGAAAAAAAATGAAGGGGTTTGAATACTTCTGCAAGGCACTGTATATTTGTACTATTGCTATACAGTACATATTTGATGTTGTTTAATATATATTTATATACTTTTGTAATAGTAAATTTCATTTAAATGAAGCTGTATTTGTTGTTTAATTTATGCTAATTAAAAAAATAATTGTGTCCATTGTGTCATTTCTATATTATATTGGTAACACTTTACAATAAGGTTGTATTAATTAACGTTAGTTATACTACAGGGCCGTTGAATGCTTGAATCTGACTGGCTGACGAACGTTCTAAGGTGTGCAATTATTTTCAGGGAAACGCACAGCGAACGTAGTTCCAGGCACCGCATTACATGTCCATATCACTTCGCCAAATGATTTGCGATTTCAAAGGTCCTTACAGCCTAAAACAGCAAAAGAACCAAAGGACACTGGCCAAACAAACAAATATAGCAAACAAAAGGATAAAAACGACAGATCATATCCATGTTTTTGCCACAAAATTACGTTTTATTATGTACGGAAAGCACATACTCTCTCTCGCTCTCTCCCTCACAGACAGTTTGCACACACGTTAACATATGCGCTAATGTTGTTAGCACTACTCTGACAATTTTATCAGTTACATAGTTTAACAACTTAAAAACTACATGAGTTCTCACAAGCGAGGTAACAGTGCTGTTCGTGAAGAAAGTGAAATAGGTTTCACTATAACTAGAGACATTGCTGCCGAACACTTTTGAGAGACGCACAGACTAATAGAGGTAATCTCTCTCCTCTCATAACTTAGCTATTTACTGTATTAACTGCATCTGCATTTGTCTGCTATCAACAGCTCAAGCCTCCGTTACGGTTTAAAATGACGTTTTGGAATTAGCAAGGGAGTCGTTGGATGAGATGCGGAAGAAATAATCCTACTCACAATAGCGATTTAAATAGAAAAACCGGACGAATGCCTTGAAACATATCATCTGATCAATATCTTGAGGTGTGGCAACCGTAGTATAAGTGGAATAATTGACTTCGGTCCGTTGAATTATTAGAAAAATAATGCACACCCTACGGGTGTGCATTATTTTTCTAATAATTCAACGGCCTGTCATCAATTATTCCTTACTTAATGCATTAGTTAACATGAACTAACAATGAACAATGTATCTGTTCAGCATTACTTAATCTTTGTTCATGTTAACTTATTCATATACTAATGTGTTAGTTAATGCATTAGTTAACATGAACTAACAATTAACAACTCCACTTTTCAGGATTACTAAATGTTTTGTTAATGTAAACTTCTACGTTTACTAATGGATCTCTTTACATTAACAGATTAATTAGTTAACGTTGTGGTTAATGCATTAGATAACATTAACTAAAAATGAACAACGCATCTGTTCAGCATTACTTAATCTTTGTTCATGTTAACATTCATATACTAGTGTTAGTTCATGCATTAGTTAACACGAACTAACAATGAACTATGCCTCTAAATATCTTTATTTGATAAGCTTTATTTAATTATACTACATATATACACATAAGTTTATGTAGCAGCTAACACACACAATGGATAAACAATACTAACTCATTGGGGCACTGATTTGGGCTATTGGTAAACTTGGAAACCATCTAAACATCAATGGATAATGTTTCTCATGTTTGTAGATTGTTTATTAACAGGACTTACCATTAACAAAGTATTTACTAAGGGAATTTGTGAACCTTATTGTAAAGTGTAGACAAGTTCAACATTAACTAACGTTTAACTAACATTTGTAGACTGTTTCTACAATTCCCTTAATGGTAAGTCCTGTTAATAAACAATCTACAAACATGAGAAACATTATCCATTGATGTTTAGATGGTTTCCAAGTTTACCAATAGCCCAAATCAGTGCCCCAATGAGTTAGTATTGTTTATCCATTGTGTGTGTTAGCTGCTACATAAACTTATGTGTATATATGTAGTATAATTAAATAAAGCTTATCAAATAAAGATATTTAGAGGCATAGTTCATTGTTAGTTCGTGTTAACTAATGCATGAACTAACACTAGTATATGAATAAGTTAATATGAGCAAAGATTAAGTAATGCTGAACAGATGCGTTGTTCATTTTTAGTTAATGTTAACTAATGCATTAACCACAACGTTAACTAATTAATCTGTTAATGTAAAGAGATCCATTAGTAAATGTAGAAGTTTACATTAACAAAACATTAAGTAATCCTAAAAACTGGAGTTGTTAATTGTTAGTTCATGTTAACTAATGCATTAACTAACACATTAGTATATGAATAAGTTAACATGGACAAAGATTAAGTAATGCTGAACAGATGCATTGTTCATTGTTAGTTCATGTTAACTAATCCATTAACTAACGTTAATTAATACAACCTTATTGTAAAGTGTTACCATATTAGTCAGAATGACATGAGAATTTCTAAATGCTTTTTTTGCATTTGCATTTGCATTTGACATGAAATTCTCCGAATCAATAATGCAATTGACAAAAATATTTAGACATGACATTTTGTGATTTTTTTTTTTTTTTTTTTTTTGGAATGGTTTATTTCTTTCTAAATTGTGTTAAAACAAATGTGGAAGCAGTTGAATTCATTAGCTAGTATGACAACCAAGTTGAAAAGAGCCAAATTACCTTGAAAAGACATATTTGCGATTATTAAAGAAGTATTGGTTTCTTGGGGAATCTTTTGTTCCTTTGTGTGATGGGACAAAATCATGACGTCTTATGGCACAACAGAGCAAAGGAATAACATCCCAGCGTGCCTCGGGAATTACACAGCGTTCTCTAAGCACACATGACACTTCCATCTTTAAATGAGATTAAACAGTGTGTATTCTTACAGCAGTGACCATGTTCACCCATCTCTTTAAAGCTTCAGTGACTTCTTTTTCCTATTCTCTTGTCTAGATTAGTATGCCGTTCTATAAGTTTCTATGGTCTGTAAGTGTGTTGCCATGGGAACAGTTTTGCTGTGCATCACCGACCGAACACTAGAGCTCTTGTTTTGTGAATATCACGTTATACACAAGGACAATGATTCACTAAACAAGACATTTTTGTCCTTTTTATGTTCATAATGTCATTTTCGTGAGCAATAGTCCTCCTTTTCTTTATGGTAAACTTTTTTTTTGTATGTAATTAATGATTTTGCATAATCGTAGCTCGCTTGCAGACAAAAAACAGTGGATTTGTAAGGACGCATGTGTTAAAGTGAACAGAGTGAATAGGGGAATGTAGGCGACAAAACCAGTTACCCTTGAGAAAGCATGCTGGCTCCTGGTTGCCGTGGCGACGGGACCTGTTATGTAACCATGTAGCCGTGGCACGTGCTTCCATGGCGATGCAGGCTTGACCACACCCACCAGCTGGACGTGTGTCGAGTTGTCCAAGACGTCTCCGTCAGACTGATTCACCAGTGTGATGTGTGTACAAGCAACCACATTCACAACAATCATTTTTAATGTCCCTGTGACGTTTTGTTTTCATTATTGATTTTGTAGATGCTTTTAGCAAAAATGACTTTTACGTTTTACGTAAAATGTGTAATTTTATCATGTAATAATTTTTGTTTATTTGTAAAAATAAAACCTCTCAACGTCTGTCTTTTTGTTGTGAATCAAGTATTAACATTTGTCATGGAACATATTTCACTGTTTCTCTATAGGGGGTCAGATTGTCTCCTGGGGCTGGAATGAACATGGAATGTGTGGAGATGGTTCCCTCTGTGACGTCACACAACCGCGGCCAATCCCCTGTCTCAGAGACGCTACGGCTCTTCTAATTGGCTGTGGATCAGGACATTCAATGGCACTATGCAGTTTGAAGAGCAGCGAGTATTCAGCAAGCTGAACAGGTTTGAGCGTTTGGCTCTCAGACTGTGACAAAGGCTGTTTGCTTATGTTACGGTTTCAATAAATTATTCAGAAAGACTCATTTAAACCTTTAAAGGACAGATTATAGATCAAAGTCTTAGAGATGCAAATACTACCCACGGATGCACACATTATGCTTATGACATCAGGAAGCACCCAAAATAAACGTTTTTACAAACAAGAACACTAGATCTATTTGCAGCTTCATGCAAATTTTCACAACTTAAATGAGATTTATTTTAGAGACATATTCTAAATGTTAATATAGTAAATGTTAACGTTTAGTTGATATATTGGTCAGTAAGGAATAGTAGAAATAAAAATTCTCACTCTCGTGTTGTTCTAAACCTCTATTGCTTTTTTCTCCCATTGAATACTAAAAAAAGCAATCAATATGCATTCATTGATGTATCTGGGTTTGGATACTGTACTAGTGCCTTCGCAACCGACTGGAATTCAATGAGAACACACAAATTCAATCAGACGCTCATTCTCTGGATGGGTTTAACAGTTCACTGCTGAAATGGCCATTCAAGCTTGCTTTGCTTTGATGGACGGTCAACGATCATTTCCTCTGACCTTTTACCTCACAGTGACAGAGAATACCCTAAAATAACCTTCACTGTGGAGCCATTAACTGAAACAGATTTACTGCTTTGAAATGACCTGTCTGAAAGCACTCAATCTCCCAGAATGCCCTGTGATGGGGCAATCATTTCCAGATCCCAGAGTGATAATCTACTAAAGACTGGGTGGGGACAGGTTTAAAAAATGATTTTTCACTGTTATTGACAACAGGATCTGTATTTTCATGGGTTCAAATAAAGTATTTTTGTTGTAAGAGACAATAAAAACAAATTTGTGCTTCAAAACCACTCCTTTCCTGGTAAAAAATAAATAAATCTTGATTTTCAAAAGTCAATGAATTTGCGACTGCTTAATGTAACATTTTGTCTGTCAAAAAATAACATGCACAGTACATGGTAGTATTTATAAAAAGTTTGCTACCAGATTTTTCACTACGTTATCACTTAGGAGAAAATGGCAGCCTGTGTTTTACAACATGTGTTTTATAAAATGATTTAGAATTATTTTTGCTTTTAATTTGTCAAATATGTATGTTCATGCATCTACTATGATTTTTGTATCTGCACTGCCTTAAAACAAAGCTTAAAAACCCACAAAACACACAAAATCTGTTTTAGTGCTTTTTATTGTCATTATTTTGTTTTCATTGCTTTTTTTTTTTAAATTCTTTCTTCAGAAAAAGACACAAAATTGCCTTAATATATGTTAACTCAAGCCATCAATGAAAACACCACCTGGTTTTAGATAACTATCCATACTATGCACTGCAATGTGCTGAAAAACACAAGGACCGTCTCACAAAACAGCACAAACGTTTGAGATGCCGCCTTTTGCCAGGAAGTTCGATGTTTACTGTGTCCAAAAATTATGCAGTCATAAAGACTGTGAACCTTTGGAGGTTTATTCATATATATTATTTTTATTATATACTGTTGTTTATGCTCTGCTGTGGTTTGGTCTTTGAACAGTCCAGCATATTGTAAGGAAACGACCCAACGTCGACATTTCCCGTGATACAGCTGGCAGTGCGCTAGTTTGGGCCCAAAGAATTGGGCTTACTTCACATTTTCACAACAATGAAAAATAAATGTCGAAACAAACTTGAGACACAGTATCGGTTCCTTTCGATTATTCCATCATAGACCCTGTATGTTCTCTATAAAGAGTTGTGTTGTTGTTCTGTGCAGGATTGTCTCTTGTGATGGTGTCTATGAAAACCGCCGTAATATGTGGCTTTCAAAATAGCTTGTATGTTCAGACTGAAGTTTCAAATGCAAACTAAGCTTTTATCAAACATTTTCCTCATCAAACTCAATGATGGTGTTGCCATTTATTCAAAAATTCTGAGTTTGGTCCCAATAATGCGCTAACAAGCCTTGTTATTTTACCTTCAAATCCAACACCGCGTTCCAACCAGGCGCGACACATCAAATTTTCCACGATAACGTATTTTTTTGCTGAATCACAGCCGATCAGAACATAGTTGACATATGTTAAACATCAAATATAAATATTTAAGATAAGTGAAATTTTGAACCAATGAGATTTCATTGTGGGCAGAGCCTGATTAGTCGCGTCCGATTAGTACGCGGTGCATCTCTAAAGTTACCAGCCAAACGTGAGCTACAAAATATATCAAATTGCCATTTGTTCTACAGAAAGGAATGTAAAAGTGAACGGTGCAAACAGTGCAAAAGGCATTTTCTACATGGTAACTACAATAGTACAAAATACGGGAAAACAATTGCTCATTTTTTTCTCCCTACTCATGATCACAGAGCATGTGGAATTTTTTTCTTTTTTTCCCACTGAAATGTGATTAGTGACTGGAGTAACATTTTTACAACATTTAAACAACCTAAAACAAACACTTCAACGAGATAAAAGAAAGGTCATGTTTTCACAACACCAGCACCATATACAACACTGACACTCACGAACGGAAAAACAAGAGGCACTTCGCACAGCACGACAGCACAATAAACCACGAACAAAACATCGCTACATACGGCTGAACAACGACAGCTTCTCTTGGTTACTGTGCTACATCTACGCTGAATTAATTCTCAGTCACAACTCAAAGAGAAGTGCTAATCTACAGCAAACGCACAGCACACGCTCACACACACATGCGCTAAATACGGTACTATCAGGTGGGGGATGTGGCTTTATGGTTGACACACATAGTGGTTGGTACACCATGGTTCATTACACACACTGACTCGGTTGGTTGTCTGCTTCGGTTGGCGCGCTGGGTCTCTATAAAAACACGAAGAGAAAACAACAACAACAAACAACAAGGAAAATCATATTAATACACCAAACGAACGGCACAGAAACATGGGGAGGGGTGTGGGCGGATGGAGAAGGCTGGCGGGATTGTTGTCCCTCGAACCGTGCAAGCAAACAGGGTGATGTGTGTCAAGCAGGTGACTATGACCTTCTTTACAGGCTCATGGTAAACTCAGGGTTTACCATGCACTCTCCCATGCTGCATTCATTCAGATCCGGTGTAAGTCTACGGGTTATTGTTAATACTATTAA
Source organism: Tor tambroides (assembly GCA_021397915.2). Classification (NCBI taxonomy): domain Eukaryota; kingdom Metazoa; phylum Chordata; class Actinopteri; order Cypriniformes; family Cyprinidae; genus Tor; species Tor tambroides. The sequence continues at coordinate 11,228 of JAFVLL020028032.1, forward strand.
CTCATCAGGTCATGCTATGATTGGGTTTGTACGCAGTGGGACGGTGTGACATGCTCGGTTAATGATTTGCGGCATGCTACCGGTGTGCGAAACAGGGCACGATCACTGCTAGTCCTGCCTTGGCTCTCCTGTTTCAGTCCCCCCCTGCTTTACCGGGAGGTCACACACTTTCTCTTTGACCTTTCTGACCTTTTAAGATCCAAGTGTGATTGTGCATCCTTTTACCAGGATTGAATTATGAGCTGGTAACACTGGTGCATAATTGCAACTTTAAATACGGACTGTAAAGTCCAAAAATAGCTGCCGGGAAAAACAGCTCAGTGATAAAGATAGGGTGAAAGATCAAAGAGACATCACAATACAGGCACAGCTTATTGCCAAGCAACCGGGGGAGTCATGTATGCATGTTCTGTCAAAGAAAACCAGAGTCTATATACAGATTGGATACAAAATTTATTTCATGCAAGGTTCATATTTACAGTTTTGTCATTCGCATATGTATTTTTGCATAAAAGTGCATGCATTTACCTCTCCCCAAGTAATCCCAAAAGCACACTGATTATTTTATTTTTTAAAAGACTTTTTTTTTCTGTCAACTGCACGATACATCTATATTGTATATTTTCTGTGGGATTTGCTACAGTGTTACACGTTTACAAATGTGATATACACATGTATGTATTCCAGAAAAATCACATTTGAAACAGAATTTATGAAAAATATGGGTTTTTTTGTGAAAATAAAACCTTATTTATATAATAGCTGGTATTGTAATTGAAATTCTGCTATTTAAATTTGCCTGCTCTGTTTGAGAAAAAGTTAAAGTGCTTTTTTTTCACTATTTGCATCTTAATTTGTTTGTCAAAAAGTCGAATGTTCGACTCAGTTGCTGCTACTAATAGATACAGGGTGTTTAAAAAACACCAGAGACCATAGTTTGGGGAAAGGCAAAAAATGTCTGCAAAAATAAAAAAAACAATTGCTACATATATTGTATGTCATCGTAAATGATATGATATATTTAAAGAAGCTTTGGATGAAAAAACACAATTTTTCTTACATATTTTCAATAAACTTACATTGTTTTCTCAGATAGTTTCCCATGCAAGGCATGCAAATGCAAATGAGGTTTCTTCAGTCAAGTTTCTATGTTGGTGACGTGTGCATCACTAGAATCATGATTGTTTAGTGTCACTTCAAACTAACTTTATCTTATATCATATATGAAATAGCCATTGTCTCATCTTTTTTTTCCTTTTCAGTGGTGTCCAATAGCACCTAATGAAAACCACAGCTTAAAACACTCAGGGTTTGGGAAAAAAAGGAGTTATGAAGGAGAGAGAAGGGGAAGAATGAAAGTGCAGAAAATCGAAAGTGAGGAAAGAAATGAGACAGCATAGAGAAGGTGGTGGGGGGGTTCAGATGAGACCACTGCATAGGAAGATGAGAGACTGTGGAGAAAAGAAAGAGAAGAGAAATAGAAGAAGACAAGAATAGATGAGAAGGAAGATGAGGAGAAAAAAAGGAAGGAAGAGAAGAGAGGTGGAAGGTCACAGGAAGAGGAAGGGGAAGGGAGGAGGAAGAGGAACACAAAGGGTGGAAGTAGCAAGAAAAAATAGATACAAGAATTAGGAAGAGAAAGAGGAAGGAGCAGAAAATAAAAAGTGGAAGTAGAAGATGAGGGTGAAGAGAGAAGGAAGAGGAAGGAGAAGGGCAGAGGGTGAGTAAAGAAAAGAGAATAAGAAAGAGTGGAAAAGAACGTGAGAGTGGAAGCAAGAAAAATGAGAAGGAGAGAAAGAGATGTGGCTAGGACAAGGAAGAGGAAGATGAAGGAGAAGATATGAAAAGCAAAGGAAGAGAAATCAACAAGGAAGAGGAATAGGAAGGAGAAATTCAAGATGAAAAGGGGGAGGAAAAGGGAGAAGGAAGATAAAGGAGAAGGGCAGAGGAAGAGGAATAGGAAGGAAAAATTGAAGAAGAAAAGGGAGAGGAAGAGGAAGGAAAAGGGCAGGGGATGAGGAACCGTGAAGGAGAGAAGAAAGAGAAGAGGAAGGAGAAAGAGAAGAGACAATAGAAGAAGAGAAATGAACAAGGAAAAGAGTAAATAAAGAGGAAAACGGAGAGGAAAGAGTAAGCAGAGGATTAGGAAGGAAATAAGAAAAAGGAGAAGGGGAACGAGAGGAAGCGAGAGGAACAAGAAGCAAAGAGAAGTGAAAAGGAGTTCAGATGAAAAAGAGTTTAATGAGAGATGGATGGTACACAGTGTGAGCAGGCATCTCAGCACAGCACTGCGGAGCGAGGGCCTCTGATTGGTTAGTTTTGTTGTCCATGCTACAGGATGGATGGGATGGGAGAGTGGACCTGCTGCATGAGACAGGGCGGGCTGCAGGGCAGGGCCGACACTGAGGCCACGCCTCCAGACATGCTGCTATGGCTCCATGGCTTTTCATAACCTTCATTTGAAGAGAAAAAGGGCTTTCAGTAAAACCTCAGAGCAGCCTTCAACTCTAGACAAAGACTCTCTGCCAAGGTTTGCTTGTGAATAAATATGCTTCTTAAAGTAGGTTCATGGACAGATAGCTGAGGTGCGTGTACTGTATGTGGTGTGTATGCGCAGATTAGATTTGGTTAGTGTTGCCTTGTCATGTACTTGTTATGTGCATGGTTAGCCAGTTGACATTGACTGATTGCCAAGTCAGCTGCATCATCCTCCATGCGTTCTATGCTTCAAACTGTCTACAGCATGCATGGGGTGGTTTCACAGTGCTGTACAGCACAACACAGGTTCAGAGAGACATCAAAGAACTCAGCCAGACACATCACCCCAACAAGAAACAACCATATATGTATACCCAGTTTATTGGTACTGTAGCTGCTTAGCTACCAGATGATGCTGCTTCTGTTAAATATGGGGCTAACTACAGGGCTAACAAGCAAAAGATGTGTTTCACTGGTATCTAATGCTTAGCCTAACACTTTCTTATCCTAAAGTGTTGCTTGAGGTGTTATCTTGACTACCCTGTTGAAATGACCAGCATAGTTGGTTGTGTTATGCATACTGGTAGCAGTGTCCCAAGAAAAGTACTTAACTAGCCCTACCAGCAAGTCTTCTTTGGTCATCCAGCATCACCATGCTGGCCCCATCAGTTGGACCAGCACCTAACAAGCCAGGATACGCATGGGAATTCATGCTAGGACGCTGGTCTTTTCAGTAGGGTATCATGGCTAATGTCACCTGTTTGCTGTTAATGTTCAACTGAGAGCTTCTGTCTGGCTGAGTTCTTGTCATGTGGCCACATGCCCTATATCCCATGCTGCATCTCTTGTGAGATTCACCATCACCAGGACCACCCGTCATTGTGAATCTGCATGCAAACAAGCACACTGCTAGGCATTATTCTGAAGCTTATTTATTTCATTTACTGTATAAAACCATACTTTTTCATTTAAAATTGGACCCTGAAAATTGGTCCACTGAATCTGCCTGAAATACGTACTGTAAAACGTACTGCATTCGCATGAATACATTAGGAAAAACTGGCACTGAATGTTCTTCTCAAAGATCTTGTTCAGACTGAGCTATAAATGAAAAGAGGCCCGTTGATGGCTCACTTGGATATGTAATTTCTATCGCAGCTTTTCCTGTCAACCTTAGCGTAACGGCAGACCTGAGGAGCTATCAGACTGCAAGAAAGAAGGCTGAGTGACAGTCGGTCGTTTTGCACCGAAAGAGCATCTTTGATTGACAGCTGCTCCACTTTCAGACACAGCACTGGCAGTGCTCTGATGGCTAGCAGTGATTGGCTGGTTACGTACCCTTCCTGACTCTCGCCCCCTTGTGATTGGCTCGTTCTCCTCCGGAGGTGAGCAGGAAGCAGGGTCTCTCGCGGTCCACGGGGCTGAAGACTTCCTCGGGTGACACCGCCTGGTCAATGTGAGGACAATCCTCATTGGCCAGGGCAGCTTTGGACGGCTCCCCGTTCACTTTAAAATCTCCAGTCACAGGCAAAGAGAGATGACTCATTACAGATTGATGCAAGGTGACATGCAGGATTTATTTCAGGCTATCAAAACTGCGACACATCCTGAGAGCCAAACCGCTCTCAAAGTTCAAGTCTGCTGATATATAAATGATATTTCTGCAAGAAACAGAGATGCTTTTCCCACCATGCATGATTGTACACCTATCCAAATTCACCTGGCTCTAATAGTTGTATCATGGCCTGTTATATCATGGCCTAAATCAGGGTTACTTAACCCTGTTCCAGGAGACCCACTGTCCTGTCAAGTTTAGCTCCAACCTTAATCAAACACCCTTGAACCAGATAATCTCTTTCAGGATTACTTAAACATTAATGTTAGGTCAGTTGAAGCAGGGTTGGACCTGAACTTTTTTTGCAAGAGTAGGGATAAATACCTCTGACCTACAAATAACTTACATTGCATTTCTGCATTAGGCCATTTCCTAAGTGTGAATACAACAATTTGGAAGTCAACTGGACTCTCTGAAATTCTCATTAGTCAATGGAGCGGGCCACAGCTAAACCTAACATTTTCTCAACTTTTGGTCACACAACTTAACGTTTTTCACAAACCCTTTTAAATTAATAGATTCTCAGCATTCTCTGACATAGCATAAACTCTAATGTGGGTAGTTACCCTTAATTGCTCATTTGGACTATCTGTAATTTAGATGCCTGTGAAAGCTTTGAGTAGTAGTAAGCTTCCACGAGAGCAAATCCACTGAGAGGAATGGAGAGATTTCTGCATTATTAAAACTGTTAGCACTTTTTAATTTTCATAAACAAGACCACTAATTACTCAGAAATCTTGATCGAAAGTTTCTTGTCTAAAATCAAACCTACCAGTAGATTCCTTATTCAGATGCATCCAACTCAAGTTCAGTTCATGCTAGCCAAACATCCAGAGCTCAGCAGATCAACATACAAAGCCAAAAGATTAATGAGTAACATTAAAAGAGTCAAATCATGAAAAAATCTCAATTATCTTTTCAAATAAAAGAGTGGTTTTATGTGAACATACTGTAGTTTCAGAAGTGAAAGACTTTGTCCCCTTGTCCAAAAAGTCAATCTCTTGAAACCCTGTTTAAAATATTACTTATCAGTGTGCTGACTCATCCAATTGCGATAAAGTAATAAGGACATGCTAAAGAGATTGTTTGTAAGTCTTAAAGGCATAGAAGCAAACTTTTACGGTCAGAAAGAGGGTAAAAAACTTGGTAAGACCAAATAAGTGAACCTCTGAGGAAACAATTGTACGATATGACTCCTTTAAGGTTACCATTTCAGCCACAAATTTACAGCACCTACCTTGGTATCTGATCTCGGAAACCTCTTCCTGTGCCAGGGGACATGTGTCACTGTGTGTGCTGGGTCGTGGGGAGTTAATCACTGACTTGCAGTAGTTAGGAGACCCCAGTTGAGGTGCTCGTGGGATATGCTTATTTTTTTTCTTTGGTAGCTTTTGTTTCGCCATGGCTAGGGAGTAGTACATGCCGAAGTTGTTCACGATTACAGGCACAGGCATGGCAATCGTCAGCACACCTGCCAGGGCGCACAGTGCACCCACCAGCATGCCAGATGTCGTCTGAGGGTACATATCGCCATAGCCGAGGGTTGTCATTGTTACCACAGCCCACCAGAAGCCAATGGGGATGTTCTTGAAGTGTGTGCCACTACTGGCATCAGGATCGTTAAGGTTTCTTCCAAAACGTTCGGCATAGTAGATCATAGTGGCAAAGATTAAGACTCCGAGTGCAAGGAAAATAATGAGGAGGATAAATTCATTGGTACTGGCACGGAGCGTGTGCCCTAGTACCCGCAAACCCACAAAGTGTCGCGTCAGCTTGAATATACGGAGAATTCGAACGAATCGCACCACACGGAGGAAACCCAACACGTCTTTTGCTGCTTTGGAGGAGAGTCCGCTCAGCCCTACTTCCAGGTAGAAGGGGAGGATGGCCACAAAGTCAATGATGTTGAGGGCATTTCTGACAAATTTTAATTTGTTTGGACAGGTAGTCACTCGGATTAGAAACTCAAAAGTAAACCACACAACGCAGACACCCTCAACGTAGGTTAACTGCACCATGGTCTCTGTCTCAGAGAAGACACGCTCCCGTGTTTCATTTCCCACCATGTAAGTCTCTGTGCGGTTGATGATGGGATTGAAGGCCTCATGAGTCTCCAAACAGAACGTGGTAATGGACACCAAAATGAAGAACAAAGATGCAAATGCTACCCACTGTGGGAGAAAAGAGAGAGAGACGTTAGGTAAGACCTTAATGAAATAGTCATCCAAAAATTACAATTCTTTCAATATATCTTCCAAACTTGTATAACATTCTTTCTTCTGTGGAACACAACTGGGAAATTTTAGAGGATAGCACTGGTCTACACTGATAGTTTTCGCATGACTTCAGAAGACTTGATACTTTAGTACTTTTAACAACATGACAGAATGACAGAATTCCTTTCATGCTTGTTCTTTGAATTCCTTACAAAACAGCTGTAACACACAGTTCAGCTATAAATAGGTTTTCCCAACTTCAGAGCAGACAAAAATAAATCCAATTACAACATCATGAAAACACTAATTGCTCATAAACACCCTTTTCAGCAGAATTCAGAGGAAGTACACTTGGATAATGACATGTCTTCAGTTCCTCAACGTGCTTCTGAAAAGTGCCACGTCAACAAATGGGGGGCTTAACAGCTGAAACTCAAGGTCACTGTGCGCTCTCAAGGAGAGCATAGAATGACAGAAAGGCACCAGTATAACTGCCCTCCACCACTTTGGGATAAATTTAACCATAGTTCTCTTCACCAGGGACTCCTGGTCAGTCTCTGGCAAGGTTATCACATGCAGATTTGGTGAGATGGTCCCTCGAGTGTTTTGAAAGAGGATGGGGGAGGCTTGCACCACTTACACTGCAGCTTACTGTAAGATAGAATGACAAGCATGGACAGATGGAACTGGATTTCAGTAGGGGAGCCCCACCACAGGATGACGGAATACTGGCTAGTGGTAGAATTACATAAGTGCAAGTTGGCCATGTTTTCCCTACCATGGGATCTTCTGGCGACTGAGAAAAGCTCCATCCATTATGTAAGAATTGATTATTCTGCTGAAATTAAATATTAAGTTAGGTTGTGAATCTCAATGACAAATCATCCATCAGCACATATATAATAAGGGTGGGAAAATGCATTCAACATGGAACAAATGGAAATTCAATGCATTCTTGGAATTTAATAACCACTGTAACAAAATTTTTCCATTTTCTAAAAAATATGTGTTGGTGGTTTCGTGCTTGCCTGTTTAGACGTTGCCACTACAATAATAGGGTTTTCTGGGTGGCTGCTTACCAAGTCTTGGTCTCTCCCTTTAATGTAGCTGCATGGGGTTTTCTCACCCATTTTATCTTCCACCGGGCAAAAATTGAAAGTCAGATCACTGAGAAGAATAATAGCACCCCTCTTCTTAACAGTCCACACGATTTGATGTATCATTCTTGAGTCACAAGCCAAAGTTTAATGCTTGGAACTTGTTCAAATCACCCTGAATGTGAACAATGCCTTGGCAAATAGCACTACCAAATGCATTACATGCTCATTTCTAAACAAAACTACAATTCCTGACTTATTTTCAGTTATAAAAATCTACCATTCCAGATTCTGAGGTTAAATTATTAAATTGGGGTTAAATTGTTGCTCATATACCATGTTTTCATGAGCATTAATACACCTTCTCTGCGCTGATCTGCCTCTGGTTCTGATGGCTAGCAGCACCTCTTAGTTCTTCGGTTTCTTCTATCACATAAATTCTTCTTCCACAGGCGGTTTATATCTGGGTCAGCCGGTGCTTAGTCTAACACACACTATTCCCTAGATGTGCCTCGTTTCCTGTGTTTGTAGGGAGGAGAAACGTTTTGTCTGAAGAAGTCTACGAGCACATACACAAAAACGCACATAAAAAACATTTTTCACCACTTATTAAGATCACTTTGACCTGTAGAAAAAGCAGATGAGTTATGGAAATGAAGGAACACTATTTGACAGCAAAAAGCATCTTTCTCCACTGATGAATGCCATTTAAAAGAATCCATGTATTTTGATGGAAAAAATGTGCAAGAGAGATTTAAATTGCAAATAATTGAAGATGTTGTTAACAGAATTTGTTTTTGGAAGGCTCTTAAAAGTGTAAAATAGTCACATTTTTACAGTTTCACATCGCAGCTCATTGTCGTGACAATTTCCTACATCTCCACAGTAATTATCCTCTATCCTGATGCTTGGAAGATGACGTACAGCCTAAGGAATAAATTAACATGGCAATGCTACACTTCTCAATGAAGACGTCTTGTTACAACCAAAAATAAAAGGATAAACAATACTACTATGCTAGCATTTGTTCTACAGATTATCAACATAAAGAATCATTTTTGTGTTTTACAAACCTGTCTCTGCCTGTATTTGCTTTTTATAGATCCTTTCCATTGTACCTGGAACTTAGGGTTTTCACAAGTTCTTTCCAGTTTTGTATCAAATATGCATCAGGCGGTCAGTGAACAGACTGGGGCGTTAAAAAAGCAGTAAATAATTCATCAAGGTAAGACATGGATTACATCATCACCAGCTTTTTTCTCCTTCACAGAAGCCAGTGGCCTATAAATGTAATTCATGCAAATTAACAAATGCTCGATATATATCCCCTCAAATATTGAAAAAAGTTTTTTTTAATTGCTGAATCACTTATGCTCTCCTCAAACTGAGGGCAAAAGCACACTCTCACGACCTTGCAAATCCCTGAGGCCAAAAGTTTGATCCATGAGAACGTTTTATCCTCACTCTCTCATTGATCAAGACAAACACAAGAACAGCTTGATCCTCTTGATCTCAGGAGACACAACATGATCCGTTTCTCCCCTTCTGCCCTCCCATCACACACTGATGACTTGAAGTGACAGTCCATTTTAAGTTGTATCCCTCCACACACACATTTAATTATTTTTAATGGTTGTCAATGGAGAAGATGCTTTTTTGGGTCCAGATGGTGTAGTTACGGCATCTACCAGCAGGGGCTAATGCAACCGTGCTAACCAGCCAAACCATGATCTCTTGCAGTTTCCTAATGAACATTAATAGAGTCTTGAGAAACTTTCTGGCACTGTATCTTTCAGTGAATCTAGTGCTTTTTCACATCCATAGGGACATTGACTGCAGACATATTGACAGTCAATCTAAAGCGTCATCATTTGCAGTCATTTAATCTGGGTTAAAGAGCCCATTTTCATTTTTCAGCCTTTGAAAAAACATGCAAGCTGCAGTGCTGGGAATGTTGAAGCTCACTTAAAGTGCTGGTAACTGAATTAGTCAGTGGGCGGCCCAACGCTGATTCATTCTGCGTGCAAGTGTGTGTGTTTGTGTATGAACCGATGTGTTGCTGTGATGCTAATGGCAGCTGAGATATGAGATGTTCTCATTAAATACACTTACACACACACCCCAACCAGGCAGACTAATGAATGACGTGCAGCTTGTTCTTTCACAGAAGAATTCCCAGTTCTGAACAAGGTTTTAGAATAAACCTGACCCATTTACACCAAAATGAGGGGCATCAGCTTGTGATTGCACAAAAATGTAGCTCATGGTTCCCCTAAAAAGAATCCTGGTTGGTTTTTTCATTAAATCATAGAAAAAATATGTCCACTCCAGGCCACACTGTACACAATAAAATAAAAGAAAAGAAAAAATATTTATCTAAATAAATTAATTAATTCTTGAAGAAAATTAAATGTATTTTTTTAAGACTAATATATTTGTAATTGCAAAAAATGGAAAATACTGTAATAAAATAATTTCCTTTATTTGAATCAACATAAAATATCATAACAAATACTAACACGAATGCTTTATTTAATCCATATATTTAATATAATTAATTTTATGTAATTAATTATTTATAATTTTAAGAAGTGCAATACATTAACATGAATGGATAGCTTAACTGTCTTGAAAATAATATTAAAAATTATATATATATATGAATATAATGTGTAATGTAAAATAATAATAATAAAATGTAATGGTTACGGCTACATGGTAGAATTTACTGTGTTAAAAATACAATTTCTTCTTTCTCACTTTTGATTTTGGGGTTAAAAATGACCTGGACATGTTCTTGACCGGTTTTGTGACATTCACACCCTCACAGGCATTACTGTAGGAGAACGACAGGACACATTATCAACCACAGAGTGGCATCTGTTGTTTGTAATGCAAAGTACAAACTAGCTAACATCAGAAAACAACAGGACATCCCACTCAAAATGATCCTATTTCCTGTTATATTTCAAAAAAAACATGCAGCTAAGACAAAATCACCCTTTCACCTGATCCTGTACTGAGGTAGGGTACTGTAGCATCATCATTTTCAAAGAAGACCAATGCCAAGTTTGCAACAGTTAGACGATTCTGTTGTATAATACTGAGAAAAATACACATTTGGTATTTTTTAATTGACAAAACCTCAAGAATTCTTGCCCTTGATTGTCATTTTCTAACTCTAAGAATCCTAAACCTTTTGCTTATCTATACAAAATGCATTCCCTCCCAGGATTCTGAGCTTTTAGTTTAGATAAAGATAAAGAAAGATGTCATCTGTGATCACAGCAGGTAATTGAGTTGTCAAGTTCTAATGTAATTAAGATATTCTTCCTGATGGAGGCGACCTAAAAATAACTCAAAACAACTGAATTGACTAGACTCAGAAAATCTAGTGACGAAACGGCACGTACAATGCAGTTTACAAGGTTGACCGCACCACCTCTGCACATGGAGTCTAGCCAGCCATGACTCCAACATCCCAATTCATTCATTTGAATTCGGCGTATTTTTTCCCAACCGCCTACACTTGAGAAGCATAGAGGTGCTGCATTTAGAAAACGTGGTAAAAATAATCCAGCACCGTTGACAGAAATGCATATTTGATGCAGAAACCCAACTTTCCCATCACGCATCAGCGATTGCTTAGACTATGTAACAAAAAAAAAGTCGTGCAGATGACCTAAATCACAAATCCTGGCTGCAGTTTATGTCCATAAGTGGACTTCATCAAACCCATTACTGCTTGATTTGCTATTAGGCAGCATGGTTCATGTTTCTCTGTGGTGCTGCCAGGATCCGGGCCACTTTTCCTCAGATCCAGCAGCTCTCTGCTATGGCAGACAGTGTCGGACAGCCTGGCTCCTGGCAGAGCAGCCCATAGCCAACTGAATAATACATTTCCTTCTAGAAAACCAGTCTCAACTATAATTTACTTGTTTAGATGCGTCATCTGCATTCAAAACCTACCTGAAACTCTTTCTACATTGGCAGATTTTTTTATGTTTTTGAAAGACCTCTCTTATGCTCAGCAAGGCTGCATTTATCAATCAAAAACACAGTAAAAACAGTAATATTTTGAAATATAGCAATTTAAAAGAACTGTTGTCTGTTTGAATATATTTTAAAATGCAGTTTATTCCTTTCATGGAAAAGTTGAATTTTCATCAGCCATTATTCCAGTCTTGAAGTGCTCAAGAAAAATTTCTTATTTTTTATCAATGATAAAAACAGCTTTGCTGCCAAATGTTCAATGTGTTGGGGTCTAATTAAGAAAAAAAAGAGAGAGAAAATAAATTAATAATTAAAAAAATAATACTGATACTTTATTACAGCAAGGATGCATAAAGTTGATCAGAAGTGACAGTAAAAAACATTTATAAAGTTATGATAAAATATTTAAAATTAATGCAGTTCAATGAATTTTAAAGAATCCTGATTTTTTTTTTACACAGTTTCCATAAAAAAATATTAAGCAGCAAAAACTGTTTCCAACATTGATAATAATAAGAACCGTTATTAATAATTGAGTACCAATAATAATTGAGCAGCAAAACAGCATATTAAAATGATTTATGAAGGATCATGTGACACTGAAGACTGGAATAATGTTTTCCATCACAAGAATAAATTACATTTTAAAATATATTCAAATAGAAAAAAGTTGTAAAAAGAGTTTTGATCAAACAAATGCAGCCTTGGTCAGCAAAAGAGACTTCTTTCAAAAACATTTAAAATCCTAATTATCCTAAACTTTTGGCTACCATTGTGTATCTAAGTTTTTTCTACAATCTGCTTGCTTAGACCTTGGAGGACATCCATCTCCTGCTCCATCAGTACCAAAGCGGTGGGCTAGAGTCAGTAGAGCTGACCTGTTTTAACCTGGCTGCCAAAACTCGTGGAAATGCTGGGATGGCGTTCATCTCCGATTAAGAGCTTATAGGGTTCCTGCTGAGAGCAATGATGGAACAGCGGTAAGGGCAAAGAGCTGACATTTGAAATGAGCTAATCAAATGGCTATAAAATCTCAAGGGGAAAGTGTCTTTCACAGCACAAGTGCCCTTAAATGCTTTATGCGAGTGCATCTTTAGTGTTCGCGTGCCTTGGGGTTGTGTGTATGTGTATCTGCACCTGCATTTGTCTCTAGTGGTGAGCTGGCTGCTTGTCACCCATTAAAACAGGCGAGCTGCAGTTAGTGGCAGCGTGCTCCTGAACAAAACATGATCTGTGTGGACAAGCAAGGATGTGAGCAGTCTTTATTTCCAACCCCTAGTCAGTCAGCAAATTGCAGTTGCTTGATAACCTTCATCAGGCAGAGGAGACAAAAAAAAACTAAGGTGCACTGTGGTAAAGACTCGCAAACAAATGGAGTTATTTCATATTATAAAAGTATGGCAGTGCATGACATCATTCATGGCCCCATCTCATGGCTTCTTTTATCTCACGAAAGAGAAGGTGGGCATTATTTCAAGGTCACCCAGAGTTGTGGTCACCCAGAGTCTCTGTATCTCTCCATAAGTCTGCAATTGGGTCATTCCACAAGAAAAAAAAAAAAGAAAAGAAGGAAAAAAAAAACCTAAAAATTACTTGAGTTTTAATAGGCATTTTTCTTGTTGCAACCACAAAAATCTATTTATTTTAATTTCTTTAATTAGATAATTTCTTTTCCTCTTCAGTTCTATAATGAGAATGTGTTTTTGGCCTATTCAT
>JAFVLL020028034.1:0-33586 GCA_021397915.2 Tor tambroides
AACATTAGATGTAACATACAACCCTAATAAACATAACTGATAAGAAAAAACTAAGAAGAAACATAGTTATTTCAAAGAAAAAACATCAAATTCAAGCAAAATTTGAAATGCAACGCAGGGAATTCTGGGAACGTCAGTTTACAGTTTTTCCCTGTAAATTTTACAGGAACTTACTGTTAACCATTTAACAGGTTTTTACTGTAGCATTTTCACAGTTTTTTACCGTTAAAATCACAGTCATTTTTTACAGTGTACGGTATTTTTATTACTTATTTTGTTATTACTGAAAAATTGGAATGTATTTAAGAACTTTTCTCCTTTTTTTAAGACAAAGTGATGACTAGGAAAATAGTACTAACAGAAGTGGTAATAATAACTATTTGGTCGAAACTATCAGGTTGATCTTACAATAAGACCGACTGAACATTTCAAAACTTGATATTGACAATACGTTTCACATATACATTTACACTTTTATATGTATACACACTATATACCGGTAAAAAAAAAAAATTAGGAGGATGCATAAAATACATTGGCAGTAAACACATTTCTAATATTACAACTATCAGGTTGATCTAATATTACAAAAACATTATTGATCTAATGTTACAAAAGATTCTATTTCAAATAAATGCTGTTTTTTTCATTCATCAAAGAATCCTGAAAAAAATGAATCATGGTTTTCACAAGAATATTAAGCAGCGCAACTGTTTTCAACATTGATGTGACACTGAAGACTCAAGTAATGATGCTGATAATTCAGCTTTGCCATCAAAAGAATTAATTATAAATTTTAAAATGTATTTAAACAGAAAACTGTTTTAATTGTAATAATATTACTGTTTTTACTGTATTTTTCATAAAATAAATGCAGCCATGGTGGGCCTAAGTGACCTTTTTCAAAAACAAAGAATAAAAAAAATGACCAACACCAGACTTTTGAATGATAGTGTACATAATATAATACTTGTAATACATTTATTTATGGGAGAGGCTTCCAGTTTGTTCCCTAACTAGATGAATGTTATGAAGGACTATAATGGTACCATTAAGTGTTTGACAGATGTGGATATAAAGAATGAACAATGTAATACTTGTTAGATGGCATGTCTTTATGGGAAGAAAGCTAATATGCCTTATTAATTTAGTAACAGTAAAAGTGCTTTATAAATAAAGTTGGCAATAATGTCACTAATTATTTGATATTCACATTGTAAGGCATGTGTGAGGCAAACTCCAAACTGCTGTGAACCAGTTTACATGAGTGAATGTGTTTGTATACGTTTCAGTTTGCCTGCGTGGCATCAAAGCCCACAGGAAGTGTTATCTGGTTTCTGAGCAGGCCAAGCACTACCATGAGGCCAACGAGGACTGCATCGCACAGGGAGGGACCCTGGCCATACCTCGAGACATCAACCAAAATGACGAACTCACAGACTATGTCAAACGCAGCTCAGCCGCATCCAAAGATTTCTGGATCGGCGTAACAGACATCGTGAAGGAAGGCCAGTATGTGGACGTGAACAGCCTGCCCGTCACTTTCTTCCACTGGGATCGTTCCAAGAGAGAGCCCACTGGAGGGAAGAGAGAGAGCTGCGTCGCGCTCTCGCTGGCAGCACAGGGAAAATGGCACGACGAGGTCTGTCGCAGTCAGAAGAAATACATCTGTGAATATCTGATCCCATGAAGTGGCGCATGACATCAAGATTCATGTTAAATGACAGCCTGTCATTAAGCTGCTCATTAAAAATGAAACACTCAGTGGTAATGTATGATGTGTCCTCTTTATTCACTCAGAGGAATGCAGACGAACACTCAACAGAAACCTCCTCAGGTTTACAGAGATTGTTTTCCAAGGCAATAATAAGATTTTTTTTTTTTTTTTTTTTTTTTTGATATAGTATCACGTACCACCATTTTTACACAAATAAACATTTTTACTAAGCAATCAGATAATTTTGAAAATTTAGAATTTTGAATATTTTGAGTTCTGAGTCATTCTGTCTCATCTGTTCAGGTCAAAAAAAAAAAGAAAAAAAGAAAAAGAAAATAAAAAAAGAAAAGGCAACATTCCAACACTACAAAATTTAGAATTTAGAATATTTTGAGCTATGTCATCTGTCCAGGTCAAAAAAAAAAAAATAAAATAAAATAAAATAATAAAATAATAAAATAAAATAAAATACAACAAATGTTAAAAAGACAACATTCCAACACTACAAACATAATGAATGAAGATGAAATGCAAACCATAAGGAATGATCAAATAAATGAAATGAAATGAAATGAAATGAAACGATATGAAATTATTATTCTTTTATTGGAGTAAACATTAGAGGATTTGCCTTAAGAAAATCTTGTCCCAACATTTTTGTTTGGTTTCATTCAAATTACTAATTAAACCTAATAAATAAAAACATATAGACGTAAAAAAAAAATTACTAAAAATCACAATAACACACTACGAAATTACTAAAATGTTAACTAAAACAGTAGTAAAAACAGAAAATATAAAACTAGATTCTAATTCAAAATATTAACAGCTATAATCAATTTAAAAAAACAGATATATGTAGCAATTTATAATTTATACTTATTTAAAGTTTGTTTTATTGTAACTATATAATTATAAATTATTTATATATATATATATATATATATATATATATATATATAGATAGATAGATAGATAGATAGATGATAGATAGATAGTTGCATTGATTAATATATAGACTAATATTCATATAATATTCATTTAAAATATATGCAAATTATATAATAATGTAATATATTCATATGAAATATATAGCCTACATTGCATTTAATATTTACCATGTATGCCAGTGTGGTTATATTGTGATATGTCATTATGTCATTGTTTTTTGTACCATTTATATACGACTTTTTAATGTTTTTATTTATGTATTTTCATCTGTCCACTTAACTGAAATTACAGTGTTGGGAAAGAACACAATAAAAGCACTCTGGCATACATGAAGACAAATGTCAGTTATATAATGACAGCAGACTTTAATCAGAAGGTTGAAGTGTGTTCTCGGGACAAGTTTTATATTTCATAACTATCATGCAGAGTCTCGCATTACATCACAATATTTTCATTTTTCCTAACTGCCAGTTTACACTTTCAGCTGTTTAATAATGTACACAGACAGAGTGTTGTCGGAAGTGACGCAGATTGATGTGAAGTCTCGCGAAAGTGCGTGGCGGCCATTTTTCCTCCATTGATTGCTGTTTTTGCTTACAGTCCAAGCAGAAAGAAAGTAACACAGATTAAACTGGATTACGGGCCATTTAGCCCAAAAGTTGTTTCTTCGATATCACCTCGTTTTAACTAACACACTCAGAATGGTGTCTCGAGGCGCCTCGCAGAGCTCCTGTTGACAGCGGACCGCGGCTGGAGGAACCGATGGAAATGGTGCCCAGCGAAGAAAAGCAGCTTGTGCCCAAAGAGGTGAGAGATGATCGACCTCCAAATAACACACCAAAATCACACCACCACGCTCTCGAAATCGCACCATGAGCCAGGGACTCGCGTTTAAATAAATGCAGGAAGAGGCATGAAAGTGCGTGTCAGTGTTGAGTTCAGCGGCTAGCAGGAGAGTGTTAGCAGCAGCTCAGCTAACTATCAGTCAACAAGTCCTTCCAACAGATTAAACACGGTAATAACCACTCGAGTCCGGTGATTCATGTGATTAATAAACCGGATAACGTGTTGTCGTGTGCTGTCCGACTGTTTACTTTTCACACAGCCTGTAAAGTGTCCTGCTGGAGTGAGTTCAGGGAGGTGCTAAAGTGTGCGCCATAGTTTATGTTAGCAGCACAGATTAGACTGCTTGATTTAATCCACATCACTTCATTCATGGACATGATTCAGATTAGATTCATAATTCAGGTATTCGAGGACTGCTCTCTACTTGCATTTCTAAAAGACTGTGCAGTGTCAACACACGTAAAATCAGATTTTAATCAAGAACATTTTTACCTGGCATCCTGTTCTGGTCAATCCAAATATACCGTTTCAGATTGAATCCACATTACTTTATTTGAGGACGTGATTCAGATCAGACGAGAATCGAGTTGTTTATCTTAATGACCAGCAGCACTTTTAGACCTTTAACTGTCTGTCAGGATATTTAATGTTCAGTCTTCATGCTAATTGATAACTCATTTTTGGAATAAATGTGAATGCAATTAAACAATTTATATTGTTAAAATCATTCCTTATTAGGAATATTAGCAAGGACAGACTGTATTTATGGAATGCTTAAAGTAATATCTGGAAATAATTAATAAGAAGTATCATGGTACTTCAAAGAATATCAGTACTTGGTAGTAAAAACTAGTGGTTTACCAATTTGATGGCCAATATAAAGCCGAAAGTTATGATATCACACGTTGTAATTAATTTTTAAAGATAGTAAAAAAAAAACACATTCTGTAATTAAATATATATTTATTTTACATAATATTTACTCACTTTAGTAAGACTTTACCAGAAAAGATTTTAGTATTTGTATCATTTAAAAAATGTTAAATGTTAATTTAAAAAGTCTTGTGTAATTTTAACTGCTGTTTTTCTCTGTTTGCTTGGTTTTTATTTTGTGTTTATGTAACACTTGTATTATTGCAATTTTTTTTTTGCCATGAAGAGAGCCTTAGATGCTGACATGACAAAAAAAATTACTACTGCTACAAAATATTTGCTAAATTAGAAATCATTATAAAAATTAAAAAAAAAGAGAAAAAGTCTCATACCCATAATTTTTACAATGTATTTTTATTATTTATTTATTTATTTTAAAATAAATGATTTATACTTTATATAGCAGCTTCCTGGTTTTGGAATTTTTTAGGCCTCAACTGAATTTTTAACAAATTAAAAACATGACTGCAAATGCACACTTCAGAACATCTAACAGGAGGATTTGTTTGCAGTGTTTGTGGAATTAAATATTTATTAAAAATTCAAAGACTTGCTTAAATGAAATGTGCATTCATTGAACGCCAACAGTTGTTGAGAAAGCATTATTGCGGTATCAATAATAATGGAAAGTCAAACACTATAATGCGCTTTCATATACCATTTACTTTTTAAGTTTAATATTTCTGTTAATAAGTTATTAGACTGAACTGTTCAACAACATATCAAACTAATAAAGACAATGAATCGCTGTCAGAATAAAAGCCTCACTTCTGACACTAAACGGCCAAACAGAAAAATGCAGATAAAAAAAAAAATAGCTAAAAATCAGCTGATAGCCTCCTATCATCCTTGCTGATTATATATACCGGTCAACCACTATTATAACTTTTTTTTTTGGCTCGTTTTTCTTAGTTCCCCTGTTTATATGGTTGTTATTGTGGGTGATTAAATTCATTGCGTCAGGGATTCCGACTAAATTCAGAGCAGGATTAACCTATTCAAACACGTAACAACAATAAAAAAGTCATTTGACTTTAGCCTGAAATGAATGAGTGAGTCTGTTTGATCCTATTTGATCTTATAAATTGGTCTGCAGGATTAACATGACCTTCACTGGCTCCACGCCAATTACCACATGAAACTGTCTCAGTCTTTTATAGCGGGATGTGACACTCCCACGCTCTTCCTCTGGGTTGTGACAACACTTGCTGGAAATCATTGATTAGTCAGCACTAAAGTTTATAGTTATATTTTATCTCCGGTGCAACCAGGTTACCTTCAAAGCACACTGAGCCTTTTCTTTCACGTAGTTGTGGCATTTATCCTGTGCCAATGCTGAATGATGTGTGCTGATATCCCAAAGGTCCATGGCATCACAGTACACCGCTATTACCATTGCACTAGGTCTGCACAATTAATCAAATAAAACTAAAATTGCAACATGGTTTAATGCGAATATCAAATCACAAAGGCTGTGATTTCATTTTAAAAATATATGCGCTGCGTGTTTCGGACTGAAGCGCGGCACTGTGTTCTTACACGTGAGCAGTGAACCGCCGGTGTTTTTAGCATCTCAAAGCAACTCGGTTTGCAGCAAATTCTGCAATTCTGAGTTTGGGCCGCTTAAACATGGATTTCGGAAATCTACATGCACCAACCATCTTCCCATGCTAAAGAGAAGTGCTTGTCAACAAAATAAAAGCTTTAATTTTAGAATTTCTTATTTTTATTTAATAATAATAATTACTATTATTTTATAAATATATTGACATATAATCGCACAATTTTAGCCAAATTGCGCAGCCCTACGAAAAGCATGCAAACCTGGATTTTTTAAAATCACATTTTTAAGTTGCTACCACAGTTTGTAGCAGAAAAATCGCAAAGATTGCGCAACAAACTTCCATATTATGTAAAACAGGTCTCATCACTTCTGGTTCTGGTCTTTTGTATGTGGGTCAAAGACGATAAGATGTCCGCATCAAAAGAAATTCGCAAAAATGATTTTATGTCCATACAAAGCACATTAAATGTAAGTAAAGTGTCTAATTTTAAGGTTTCAAATAAGTTTTTGGAGAATAAAATGTCAAAATTTGGTTGAAATAATTCAGTGTAACACAATATTTATATAAAAATTCAAACAACATGCTTATTCTGACTTGTACATATTAAAATACACTGCTCAAAAAAATTAAAGGAACACTTTGAAAACACATCAGATCTCAATGGGGAAAAATATAATGTTGGATATCTATACTGATATGGACTGGGTAATGTGTTAGGAATGAAAGGATGCCACATCGTTTGATGGAAATTAAAATTATCAACCTACAGAGGGCTGAATTCAAAGACACCCCGAAAATCAAAGTAAGTCCATAGCCAAAATGGTTAGTCCATTTTGCTGAAATTCATTGCAGCAACTCAAAATGTTACTCAGTAGTTTGTATGGACCCCACGTGCTTGTGTGCATGCCTGTCAACATCGGTGCATGCTCCTAATGAGACGACGGAGTCTGGGGTATTTTCTCCCAGATCTGGACCCAGGGCATCACTGAGCTCCTGGACAGTCTAAGGTGCAATCTGGCGCCGTCAGATGGACCGAAACATAATGTCCCAGAGGTGTTCTATTGGATTTAGGTTAGGCGAGCGTGGTAGCCATTCAATGGTATCAATTCCTTTATCCTCCAGGAACTGCCTGCATACTCTTGCCACATGAGGCCACCAGGAGCAACCCAGGACCCACTGCACCAGCGTAGGGTCTGACAATGGGTCCAAGGATTTCATCCCGATACCTAATGTCAGTCAGGGTGCCATTGTCTAGCCTGTAGAGGTTTGTGCGTCCCTCCGTGGATATGCCTCCCCAGACCACCACTGACCCACCACCAAACCGGTCATGCTAAACGATGTTACAGGCAGCATAACATTCTCCACGGCTTCTCCAGACCCTTTCACTTCTGTCACATGTGCTCAGGGTGAACCTGCTCTCATCTGTGAAAAGCACAGGGTGCCAGTGGCGGACCTACCAATTCTGGTGTTCAATGGCAAATGCCAATCAAGCTCCACGATGCCGGGCAGTGAGCACAGGGCCCACTAGAGGGCGTCAGGCCCTCAGGCCACCCTCATGAAGTCTGTTTCTGGCTGTTTGGTCAGAGACATTCACACCAGCAGCCTGCTGGAGGTCATTTTGTAGTGCTCTGGCAGTGCTCATCCTGTTCCTCCTTGCACAAAGGAGCAGATACCGTTCCTGCTGATGGGATAAGGACCTTCTACAGCCCTGTCCAGCTCTCCTAGAGTAACTGCCTGTCTCCTGGAATCTCCTCCATGCTCTTGAGACTGTGCTGGGAGACACAGCAAACCTTCTGGCAATGGCATGTATTGATGTGCCATCCTGGAGGAGTTGCCTGTGCAACCTCTGTAGGGACCGGGTATCGCCTCATGCTTCCTGTAGTGACACTAACCCTAGCCAAATGCAAAACTAGTTAAAACAGTCAGAAAAGATGAGTAGGGAAAAAAATGTCAGTGGCCTCCACCTGTAAAACCATTCCTGTTTTGGGGGTCGTCTCATTGTTGCCCATCTAGTGCTCCTGTTGTTAATTTCATTAACACCAAAGCAGCTGAAACTGATTAACAACCCCTTCTGCTACTTAACTGACCAGATCAATATCCCAGAATTTTAATTGACTTGATGCTATACTCTGATTAAAAAGTGTTCCTTTAATATTTTTGAGCAGTGTATATAAGAGAATAAGGGAGCATATTAAATTTTATTGTGTTTTAAATGAGTAAAAAATTCTTACTGACAAATGCGCAAAACCTAGGATAGTGGCAAATTTTAAAAATGTAAAATTGCAATTAATTAGTATCTGAGGTGAAAGTAATTAGTCTTTTAGTATGTCATAAATTGATTTTTGTTGTAAATATGCCTGACAAGACTGTTAACACTGAATGACATTTTAGTGGGTGTCTTCTGTAAATCAGGGAAAAATGTATGTTATTTATTTTTTACTCAGAAAAACAAAAACAAAATTGCAATTAAATTGAACAGAAAACAACAACAATTTAAAGCAGTATTACACTTATTGTTTTTATACTTAAACCCTTTTTCGTCTTTGACCCGTGTGCTTCATTAAATATGAAGCTCTTTTACTGAAGATATTCAGGTATTAAAATTAAATAAAACACCACCAACAACAACAAAAAACCCAACTAGTTAGGTTAGCTGATTTCCATTAAAATCCATATATCATCTGTTCATACTGCTGTTAACACTTTCTCCGACAAACGGATTCAAAGAGACCTGTTTTCTGGCTTTGTCAGGTAACATTCCCCATTAGATTTTTTTCCCAAAATCATGCAGGCCTACATGGTACCCTTGAGCAAAGCACTTAACCTCACGTTGCTCCAAGAATGACGTTCCTGCAGTTCAACTACTGTAAATCACATCACATCAAACCATTCACCAAATAACATCAGATGTGAGGCCCCTGAAGTGCAGGCCAGTGATGCTGAGCTCTCCCTCTCTCTTTATTGTCAAATTGGCTCGTTTTAATGGGCTCTTAGTAATCAAGACCGTCCAATGTCTGTGGGCGTTCAGTCAGGACATCTAATGATGTCGCTGTAGCTGTTATTTCAGATTTAATGTTCCTACTTCAGACTCTCTGCACATATCCCACAGTTTCCAACAACTCTGTCTCTGTCCTACTGTCACACGGAGGCCTGGCCCAGAGAACATCTGCTACCTTTAGATAGAAGAGGAATGTTTAGCATTCTAGCAAACAGGAAGTTAAAACATAAAGCCAGTAAAGTTTCACAATAGCTTTTGAAGTGTGGTGTCTTTCGGGTCAGAATCGGCTTATGTGGAGCTCCTATTATGATGCGTGATTGTAGGGTCTGCTGGCTGTTTCAAAGGACCACCTGCTAAAAGTAATTAAGCCGTTTGACAGAAGGCTTGAGGGTGACTCATGCCTAGCAAGGGTGAGGCACATTTTCATATTAAGCCCTTACTAGCTTTTCTCAAAGTACATATCCTATAGGTCTGGTTTATAGGAAGGGTTGGTAAATTTAGTAATCTATTTAAACTTGATTTTCATTCATATTAACAAAGCAGCCGAGAAATACAGTGATTTTTACCATGGTTAAGAAGTGTTCTTGGACACAATGCAAAGTGAGCAAGTGTGCATCTGGTTGCAACAAACTTCTTAAGAAAGCTCTTAATAATACACTTACGATTATTAAAACCGCTCTATAAACACCTTAGAGCATAGAGGCAAATTTTCTGTAAAAAATGAAAAATAATAATAATAGTTTTTCATTGATTCAAAAGGGTTTTTTTTTTGGAAAAATGAATAATATTATTCAGCAAGTTTGCATTAAATTGATCAAAAAGTACGTTCATTTTATAATCTTTTTTCCCCATCTCATTTCAAAAAATGCTGTTGCTTTGAATCCCGAAAACGTGTTACCGTTTCCACAAAATATTAAGCGGCAAAAACTGTTTTCAACATTGACAATAGTATGAAATGTGTTTTGAGCTCCAAATCAGCATTAGAATGATTTCTGAAGGATCATGTGTCACTGAAGACTGGAGTAATGAGGCTGAAAATTCAGCTGTGCATCATAGGAATAAATTACATTTTACAAAATATTCAAATAAAGCTATTTTCCTTTGTAATAATGTTTCATATTATTACTCTTTTTACTGTATTTTGATCCAATAAATGCTGCCTTGGTGAGCAGAAGAGACTTAGACAAAAAAAAAATATATATATATATCTTAGTAAGATTTTTATTTATTTATTTTTTTTACTAAGTCTCTTAGTAGTGTACATGACTCCAAATAGTAGTGTACATGAATAGTAGTGTACATGACTCCAAAACTAGTCTCATGTCAATATTAATACTAACTCGTGAATCTAAAGTGCTGCGTGCCCATGAATGAAAAGCTCTGTAGTTTTAGTGTTATGTTTAGATGATTTGCTGCCTACATCACATTCTTTAAAAGGAATGCAGATGTTAACAGGTAAACAAAGGTGGCTTCATTGGGGTAACATCCGCCTTTACTATCTGTCACCACTTTGTTCTGCGCTACTATGTAGAATAAAAGCAGGCTGGGTGACTTTTTCTTTAAAGTCAACCTATACAAACAATGCGTGGAATTTCCCTGAGTAATAATCAGGTGCTTGCTTTAGGCCTTTGGTTCAGGTGCTCTGATAGTGTTCAAAGGAACTGGAAATGCTAAGCAGGATCTGAGGCCTCAGTGGCCCCTCTCTCTCTCTCTCTCTCTCTCTCTCTCTCTCTCTCTCTCTCTCTCTCTCTCTCTCTCTCTCTCTCTCTCTCTCTCTCTCTCTCTCTGTCTCTGTCTCTGTCTCTCTCTGTCTCTTTCTGTCTCTTTTTCCATCAGCTGGCGTCTGTGTGCCAGGTAGGAATCTTTGTTCACTTCAGCTATTGATGTCATCCGCGTCGCACCACAAGCTTACCGTTTTATCACACCCCCACGGGACCAGAACATGAGCTACTGTATATTACAACTCAGGACTGCATCCAACCTGGGAACCTACGCCTGGAAATGTTTATTCGCCAGGCTGCTTAGTCCCAGTGTGTAGCAGTATACATGTAGCTACAGTGTCTAATTGCGTGGTGGGCAACATACCTTAATATATATATATATATATATATATATATTTAACCCTTTTGACAATATAGGCAGTGTGGGAAGTTATATTCATCAGTCACTGTAAAACCTGGAAATATTTTTTACAATTTTTTTTCAGACATGGAAATGCTTGAGCACATTAATAAATCTTAAAAATAATAGAAAAGACATTGATGTTTTTATAGTGAACTTAAATTGTTCATGTTATCTTCTACTTTAAAATATCAAAAATGAAATCATGACTGCACAACAATAATAGGCTGATTTATTTGTTTAACCAGTATTTTGGCCATCAGCTTCAAGGTATAGTAAGTATTTTAAAATATTAGTACGCATATTTACAAATAAGTTCATCTCAATGACACAGACATTGAAAACTGCTCCAGAAATCTCTTAAAAATTTTTCATTGTAATAAATGGCTGCAAAAAGTATTTTTGTGTACTTTTTATTTTGTATATTATTTTATTGTTTTAATATTTAAGTATTTAATTGGTCAAATTTTGTGGAAACCCTGTTAGTATATTTTTACTTTTTTTTCAATCTGTAAAATACCTGTGTCTTGTAAACATTTTGGGTGAAACTAATCACAAACATTTTTGTGATATTCACAATATTGTTTAAAATGATATATCAACAAGAAAATCTGATATATCATGGATATTTTATATGCATTGTCCATCCCTGCGTCATTGAAAATCTTCACTGAGATAAAGATCTTGTTGCCCTTTGCACCTTGTCATAATGAATACCAGCCGCTCGAGTACAGGCCAACCTGTTTCACGTGAGCACCTAACGATATTATCCCTGATAAAAATACCCTGTAATCTGATAATGCCCCCGCTTGTGTTGACATCTGTGTGTCTTTTACAGTGGCATCTTCACATTTTCTCCTCTAGATCTCCGTTCTTCCCTTGCGTATTGACCTTTAACAGATATCAGACATCAGCGCGGCTCAGATCGTGATGCTCAGCCTTACGCTCAGGGCTGGTTTGACTTCTCTTGAACTGTGTGTTGTTGTTGTTTTGCCATCAGGGTATTTTTTGGAGTTGCAGGCAGAGTATTTTTGAGGAGATGCAGAAGAGGTTCTCACAGGTAGCTGTGTTTGTGTTGCATGTGTGTGTGTTTACAGCATGGTGATTCATTTGACACTAACTCTCAAATGAAGAGGTCAGGGAAAAATCAGCTGGTTCGAGGAGAAGCTGAGGGCAAGACACTATTACAGGCAGATGGGAATTTGAGGATGTAGTGTAAAAATAATGGGAAAAAATCTAATAAAATTAAATCTAAATCTAAAAAAAAAAAAAAAAAGGTTTTTATACAAAGTGTAATATTTAAAATATTAAAATCTTATATTTGTATTTTTATATTTTGATTTTAGAGTGAAATATTCCCCAGGTGTTTTTTTTTTTTTTTTTGACAAGCTCAATGAGATTTACCCAGGTAGTAATATATTGCTGGAAGCTGAGAATTTGAGTATGTAGAGTAAAAAATGTAATTTTCTGTAAAGTGGTTAAAGTCAACATGAAACATCATTTCCATCTTACTTTTCTGAGTGATGCAGAATATTCACAAATAAAAAATGTAGGAAGAGTCTTGATTTTTATCCATTGAGAATTTAATAGAATTGTTAAAAGTGGTTGTTAATTTTACTACACTTTGGACTTTATGCAACATCCATGAAATCACCAACGTCCAAGCTATAAAAGACAATCAAATTTTAAAAACCAAACCAAAAAATAGAAGTTTTGTTTTATTTTATAAGAACATATATTTAGAAAGTAATTCAAAATAATCAAAAGGTGATTATTTTCAAGTAAAGCACCCTTAATACAGTCTATTCAAGCTATTTTCGATGTTTTTCCCCAACAAAATATTCGTAGAAGTGTTTTGTTTGCATCGTTCTTGGAATTCTCAGTCAGCGCTTTTGGTAACATGATCAGTTCTTTAGCAGACACTCAGACAGCGTATAAAAAGACCATGGCTTTGCTTTGTAAACAACACCTGCAATTAACCAACCACCACCAGTCATGGAGTCGACATTATAGCTATGACTGCATACTGTGGCCTCATTTGAACACTGAAGCCATAACTTTACTTTTCTGAGCCAGTTTTGGTGTTGCATTTAACCAAGTGTCACTGTGTTTAATAATATGAATGTTTACTGTTTAAACCACATGATATTTATTGATGCATTAGTCAGGTTTCCTCACAGGCATGGTCATGCTTTTAGTCTTGTTTATCCTGGTGGATTGCAGAGATCTAACCTAAGCAGCTTTGTATTATGAGTTCAATGTTGAATTAGGTACCTACTTCCTAGCTCTTCAAGGATGTTACGTAACTCTGTGATTGGACAGTTCTCTGATGGTGTTGCATGGCACAAGAAGACTGTTGCACTTTGTTTGTCTCTTGCTTTTTGCTGTCATGTCTGATGGAAGTTCTCAAGACTGGAGCTCAGCTTAAACTGATGTGTGTGCTTGGTCAAAGTAAACTGAGTTTATGTGTTTGTGCATTTACAGATTGAAAGTGCAGCAGAGGAGCCGAGAGTGCTGTGTATAGTGCAGGACACCACCAATGCCAAGACCGTCAATGAGAGGCTGACGCTCAACCTGCCCGCCTCCACCACAGTCAACAAATTGTACGAGGATGTGGCTCACAAGGCTGGATATGTGAACGGCACTTTCTGCCTGGCATGGCCCAACGCTGCCGATGTGGTGAGAGTCCTTCCGTAAAACACGCAAAAACTCTAGTTTGGTTACTCAAAAACATGTCATCTTTCACCCCAAAATCAAAAGCAAAAAAATGTATGTAATGTTTTCATAATTAATACAGCCATAATATGTTACTGTACATACATTTATTTACACTACCATTCAAAATTTTAGGGTCAGTTAGATTTTGTAATGTTTTTGAAAGAAATCTTCAATGCTCACTAAAGCCCGGTACACACCAAGCCAACGGTCGGCCGACGGGCAGTTTTTGTTCGTCGGCCGACTAAGTTTTCTCAGTGTGTTCCACACCGTTGGCTGAAGTTGGTCCTCGTTGGCTTGTTTTCGGTCGATTCGACATGTTGAATCGGCGCTCGTCGGGCAGTCGGGCCATCTGATCATTCTGACTGGCTGTTCAGCTGGCGAACCAGTGTGCGAGAAAGGTGTAGAATGGACGTGCTACTTGGCCGTCGGTTGTCGAGCGTCGGCTTGGTGTATCAGGGCAACTTTAGACCCATGACGCTGCCGACGAGAGCAGACTGCGGGGTCGGCCGTCGTCGCCACTAGTTCGTCGGCATCGGCTTGGTGTGTACTGGGCTTAAGGCTGCATTATTTCATCCAAAAAGTAAATATACAACAGTATTAGATTCTGTAAGTGTGACCCTACTTTCTAATTTAGAATACTTTTAAATGTCGTTTATTCCTGTTTGACTAAGCTGAATTTTCAACATTATTACTCCAGTCATTAGTTTAACATGACTCTTCAGAAATCATTCTAATATGCTGATTTGCAGCTCAAAATGTTGAAAACAGTTCTGCTGCTTAATATTTGTTGAAACTGTAGTACATTTTTTTTTTCAGGATTACTGGATTAATAGAAAGTTCAAAAGAACAGCATTTATTTAAAATAGTAATCTTTTGTAACATTACAAATGTCTTTACTGTCACTTTCCTTGATGAATAAAAGTAGTGATTTCTTTTTAAAAAAAGGTATGATTATACACTGAAAAAGTTTTGGCGTAGGATTTACTTCAAAAAAAAAAAAAAAAACTTCAACATTTCACGAATAATTACAAAGTAATTAAAAAATTTAAAATTACAACACTGAATTAAATGTAAAATTTTGTAATAGATTTGTGTCACGACCCAACCAGTCTAGGGTTGATAAGGCCGATGACAAGAATAAAATTAAAGAAAAAAAAAAATGTTTGCTCCTCTCCTGTCCCAGCTCACAATGACCACAAAAGGGTATGACAAGTTTATTAACATCTTAAATCACTGATTAGAAGCGCATCTCTTCAGAAGGGGATCCAGGCCAAAATAACAAACCAAACGAGAAATTAACTAGGGGTTTAGAGAAGTTTAACTTACATAACAAAGAAAATTCCCAAAAGAAATACAGAGGTCTTCCCTAACTCCCTAGCTGGCCAAAAACCAGGAAAAAAAGCGGAGTTCAGAAAATAAAAGGCAATCCCCAACCTACTGCTTCAAAAAAATAACGAATAACTGTTTACAAATAACGAATAATTGATACACATAATGAATAATTGTTCACAAACAGAAACCCTTAAGTACCGGATTACAGAGGACTAAAAATGTAGTTTAAGCCTTGCCGTTCAGGAAACGGTGTTTCCGCGGCACAACTCAAAAATGATTACTTGCACTCTTTCAACGGCAAGTCAGCAACACAGTCGTTTAACAACACTACACAATCAAGCGCTGTCTGGGGCAGGAGACAGAGGACGGAACCACATGACAACCGCGGCGGAGCTTCACGACGCGCACACTACAGAAGCTCTCCAACACTGCTCTGTTTCCCAGCATTCAAACGCTCCCGCTCACCATGTAATCTCCTGCAGCTGGTCCCAATCAAGCTCTGCCAGAAGGAGAGAGAGAACTGCGCACAATCTGTAGCACGCAACACAACATATACAATGTATACCAATGCAGATAAATACATGCAAATAAATACAAATAATAATTTACGTCCAGGTGCGTAACATTTGCTAAAATAATATTTTTTTTCTTGTGAAACAATTCAGTAATCTTTGTTTTATTTACAACTTTACCCAGGTAGTAATAATTAATGAATATGCCCTGCTTATGAGTTAATTATTCACATATACTAGAGGTTTGTATTGTGTAGAGGTCTGCATGAGTATTTGAAACTTAACACAACCAGTACTGTCAAATGTAAGACTAAACCCAAACTGAAATTGCTCCCAATGGCATGTTAAGTTGTGGTTTCTTAAGGCTGGAAAAAACTTTTAAAATCACAGTACATAATAAAACATTTCATACCTTAAACAACTGAGGATCATACAATAACAGACGTACAAGTTGTTCCGAACACAACAAACTCGCACAGAAACATGCACCTCATTTATTGGAGATGCATTACAAATGAAAACAATGTGTTTTAAAATCAACTCAAAATATCAAACATGTTTGATCTCCTCTGACTGTATGGAATCAGAGTCTGAAGCTTAAAAACCGGAGTCTGTGCCCATCGTACACTGCATGA
Source organism: Tor tambroides (assembly GCA_021397915.2). Lineage (NCBI taxonomy): Eukaryota > Metazoa > Chordata > Actinopteri > Cypriniformes > Cyprinidae > Tor > Tor tambroides. The sequence continues at coordinate 16,329 of JAFVLL020028034.1, forward strand.
TTTTCTGTAAAAATCTGTCAGCTCTGACTAGAGCCCTGCATTTCGGCCTGGGCCCGACGGGCCCCGATTTTTTTACGCCCCTAGGGCCGGGCTTCGGGCCAATTTTCACGCCATAGTTCAGACGCGGTCCGGGCCTCGGGCCTGTTTTGGGTTTCTCCTTATTTTTATATTGTAGACATCCATCGATTAGTGATGAAAAAAATTGCCGCGCTGGTGGAAACAACACGAGACCGTGCTGCCGCGACTGAGAGTGGCTCGACGGTGTTTAGAGTCCTGCAGCAGCAGCAAGCGCAAGTGACTTCAGCGCAGCTGAAGAGTTCTGCCTTCAAATGCACGCAATAGGCTAAAGCTTGCTGCAAAGCCCCAGCAAACATAATAACCATGAATGTGTCCGCGGAAAATAGTAAAGAGATATTTGAATTATTTACTAATAAACTAATGTTTTCTGAGTCCTTGTTGCAAGGATGAAGTTGCTGATCCTGACTTGCCGTCTCTACCCTCATTAGCTGGCGCCTTTAGAGAGAAATGCATCTTTATTGATTATGATTAAGATTATTATAAAAGAGTTTTGGTTTTCGATTTTTTTTTTAATTTCGTTAAGTGATAATTTAAAGCTTTCTATCTTTCTATTTCTATTTATCATGTCTGTGAGGCATGTATTCACTCGGTTCATTTTTGTGAAGCGCTCCTGTTCAAGACGGCGCATCATGTTTGTTTTCTTTGTTTTATAAAAGCACAACCTTGTTGGTATTGTGAGTGCACACAAATAAAAGTAGACCCTTTACAGTTCCGAATGATGTATTACTCTTATCTCTGTCAAAAAAAAAAAAAAAAAAAAAAAAAAAAAAAATGACGTGTAGGGCTATTTTAATTTTTTTCCACTGAAAAAAAAATCCAAGTGTTTGCTCTGGTGCCTCCACGTCCTGCAGGCGCGCTTAGCTTCAACTCTCTGCACAAACTTATATAGGCTAGCGCACATCATCATTATAGTAACGGGTTTAACGTTTAAACATTGTTATATGCTTGAACTGTTTTAGTATATCTATAGATTTTATTTTTAGGCCAGTCCTGATGATATGAGAAGGCTAAATTGATCAAGCATAGGCTATGATCAGCTCACTGTGTACGCTGGCCGCTTGGTCGTTGCTTAAAAACAAAAACTTATATTTAACGAACAAAAAAAATGCTCCAAACGTTTTTCTAAATTAACTTAATAAAAAAACTAAACGAAATATTATAATTTTGCCATTACATACAAAACTGAACTATTTTAATAGCCGAAACAGTATAAGCTATTTTAGGAGAAGAGGGAAAAAAAAGAGGGGCTCGGGTCGGACTCGGGCCTGTAATTCTGATGAGCTGTCGGACACGGGCCGGGCTAGGGCCTGAGCATCTCGGGCCAGGGCCGGGCTAGGGCCTAAATTTGAGGCCCGTGCAGGGCTCTAGCTCTGACTGTCCGAAATCTGCAGACTGACTGTGGCTTTTGGCAGCTAGACAGACTGCAAATTGGGGGAAAAGTCATTAGTGTGTTCCAGCCTTTAATAATGCAAACAATTTCTAATATGTTTTTATTATTGGTGTCAATTGATTAAAAAAAAATTATCACATTTTTTTTTCTAAAATTAATCAATTAATTCCACTTAATATTAAAGTTTTTAAACTATACTTTCATATTGCAATAATTTCACGTTCAATTTTTAAATGAATGTTGAAACAACATAGACAATATATTTTTTAATATTTGTGTAATGGCATCTTTTTTTATGACTGAAGTCCAGTATCACTGAAACCAATACTACTGATGTCTCTATGAAATTGTTCGTTTTTTCCTAATATTTAACCATTGATTAGCCATTCGACATTTCAGTATAATTAAGAGCTATCAATTTTAACATTTATTAGACTTTAAAAAGTAACAGCTTCTAATTTAAGTGAGCTTAAAACAATCTTCACATAAACCCATTACAATAAATGTCATATTTACCTGTGCCCTTCAACAAGTAGGAAATATACAGAAATTGGATAGTTATCAAACACTAAATTCTAAATTAAATATAGATGAATCCTTAAAGCTCAAAGTTATTAATTTCCTCTTTTCTTTTGTTCTTTGATTAACAGACATCACAGCAGCTGGGTTATTAGGTTATTTGGCTGCTATTACTTTAAGAGCTGCCGCTGCTGAACGTGACTCAGTTCTGACACGCATGCTCAGTTTCATTCTCGCTTTAATATGAAATGATACAGGCTACACCACACGCCGTCATATTTGTGCGTGCACTTGAAGAGCACTCACTCCTAGCACAGTATAATGGCTGACAGGACAGGAAAATTTGTTTTTACTGATATTTGACCTGACGACATAACAGTGAACTGCGCTCACATGACGTTCTACTGAAGCTCTTCGTCACCTGTACCGTTTCCGTGCTCGTCTGACTCGCACCTGGCGCTGAAGCGAAGTGGAGTGCGCGTCTGAGAAGTATCCTGTTTGATGTCGTAGATGTGGTATGTGGTACATTGTAAAGATGTTCTGCGTATAAATAAATGCAATTCTTGTCAAGAAAAGCAAGACAGAATCAGCAGTTGTGAATGGGTTGGCCAACCCTAGCTCCACCCCTGTGTCAATTGCCTAAAAATTTTTTAACGCCGTTAAACCGGAAAAATTAACCCTCATCCGTCCCTCGGGTCAAAATGACCCGAGAATTTTTTTTCAAAGATTTTTTAAAAATCGAGCGTTGATCGTTATGATACGAGACTTCTTGACTTTTGTCACACTTGCACCGGGAACACACAAAAAAAAATTGGAGCGGATTCGAAGATGTTAAGTGGGTGTTACAAAAAAAAGTAACAAAAGGAGTCCTCGTAAGGTCGAATTTGACTCCGGAGCGAAAAATTGATTAAAAAACTGCGGATTTTTTTAATTGAATTTTGTCACACTTGATCACAGAGCACACACAAAAAAATTTGAGTCGTTTCGATGATTTTATGTGGGTGTAATAAAAAAGCTAAAAAAAAGTGCCCCCTGTAGGTCATTTTGACCAGCTCCATTGGAATCAATGGAATTTCTGAAAAAAAAAACAGTATTTTTTTTTTTGAGGATTTTTTTTTACCATACAAAATCTGACACAATCCAGGAAAGATGCATACCCAAACGAAGGGCTGAGACTGCAGAATGTCCTCAATGCAGAAAAAACTCACATATCCATACACACAGGCACACACACACACACACAAACACACACATGGTACACACACTCCCATAGACATGCATTATAACACAAATAATGTTTCTGCTGGGAAATTAATATCATTTTGACTTTTTTTTTTGACCAAACACAGCTAAATTTGAGTGATGAGGTGAAGACCAATCATTTGATATCATATTTGTATTTTTAAATTTATCTTTTATATTTATTACATATTTATGAAAATTTATGGATATGCATATGTTTGGATTAAAATCCAGTATAAATTTGTATTTTTTTTTACAAAATATAAATTTTTAAATGTTTTTATATATATCTGAAAGCCTTGAGATAAATCTGAAAGCTAAATGAAGCCTCAAACTGGTGTAGTTTTCAAGGTTTCACTTTCAGAGCTCAGTTGAGAATCTCCATAGGATTCAATAGGCCCATCTAGTGGCTGAAAATATAAATGCAATTTTTTGTCATTTTTCACAGCCAGATGGCCTCAGAGACACTCAGGGACCCAGTTCCTGATGGATAATGATGTTTAAAGTGGAAATTGTGTCTTTGTTTGTTTTTTTTGGTGCAATTATGTATGCAAATATGCTAATTTGCATGCAAAAATCCAGAATTTAAGGAAAATAAAATAAAAAATCACCAAAAATAATAACAAAACCTACATAAATAATTAGAAAAAAAATTAAAAAAAGATTAAAAAAAAAATTCTGGACTGAAAAAAAAAAAGTGTAGCGTTGAGGGTCTTCGGGTCATTTTGACCCACGAGGGACTCTTTTGTTATAGGTTGGGGAGGGACGGATGAGGGTTTCACCCGTGTTATCGCACTAATTTTGACAGCACTAGTTTTTATTCATTACAAACACGAGATTAATGCACACCTGAAGTTACCCAGACAGCTTCAGAGCCATGTTTTTACCACACCTCTGCAGTGCTATGATTAGATGGAGTTGTGTCATGGACTCTGCTCCATTCTCCATCTAATTGTGTGTTAATCCCAGCGCTGACCCAGCACAGAGCCTGTAGTTGCAGGTAACTCTCAGAGTAGGTCAGTGGATTAAGGCCTGTTTCTGCCGTCACCCACGCTGCTCTCCCCACCAGCGGAACATTAGCGTGTCCAGACCTGTGGCTAAATTGCTAGTACATGTTGTCCCTCAGGTTGCACAGCCTTTTCTTCCACACTAACTGAATCCTGGGACGAGATGTGGGTTATCTGCAATACATCAGGTTGATTATTTTCTCTCTGAAGGTTTTTTGCAGTATTTCTGCATGTTTAGACTTGCTCTTTGTGTTGTGTTCCAGACAGTATCTTGTCTCACATTGTCATTTGTTGTTGTCTTGATTGTTTTTCACTACTTCTCACTCTTAATCCTTGCTTATCTCTATTTTTCCCCCTCTGTCTCACCTGAAGGCTCCTCTGGACCAGGCCAGTGAGATGTCCCTGGTGTTGTCCGGTTTTGAGGCGGGGAAAAGAAATTTCCTGCAGCTTACAGACAAGGATGGGGAGCAGCCTCAGATCGCTTCAGTGAGTCATCATATCAGCAGTTTAACTGGGTTTAAAAATGTATATATATATAGTCTATCACTATGTCATCTATCTGTTGTTCATTTAATCTGTTTTTCATACTGTCTATTGTTCCATCTATTGTTTGGTCTATATAGGCCCGGTTTCATAGACAGGGCTTAGCCTAAACCTGGATTAGGCCATAGTTCAATTAGGACATTTAAGTAATTTTTATAAACATGCCTAGAAAAAAGCATTACTGGTGTGCATCTTAAGACAAAACAAAGGCACTGACATGTTTTAAGATCAGTCAGTGCAAGTTTCTTTCAGTTGAAACAGCTCAGATTTACATTTTAGTCTAGGACTAGGCTTAAGCCTTGTCTGTGAAACCGGAGGATAATGTTTAATCCATCGTTCTATCTAAATTTTGATCTTTTGATTGATCAATCATTCTGTCTTCTTTCAGTCTTTCATTCGTTCTTTTGTTATATCAGTCATTCGTTCATTCCATCTGTTGTTGTCTATCTATCTATCTATCTATCTGTCTGTCTGTCTGTCTGTCTGTCGTTCTGTCTTTTTATCGTTCTCTCTTTTTTCTGTCGTTCTGTCTATTGTCATCTTTTCAATCTTTCATTTGTTCTTTCATTGTCAGTCATTTGTTCATTCCATCTATCTGTCTGTCTGTCTGTCTGTCGTTCTGTCTTTCTATCGTTCTCTCTTTTTCTGTCGTTCTGTCTGTCGTCGTCTTTCAATCTTTCATTTGTTCTTTCATTGTCAGTCGTTCGTTCATTCCATCTGTTTATCTATCTATCTATCGTTCTGTTGTTCTGTCTATCGTTCTGTCATTCTGTCGTTCTGTCTATCGTCGTCTTTCAATCTTTCATTCGTTCTTTCATTCTATCAGTCGTTCGTTCATTCCATCTGTTGTTGTATCTATCTATCTATCTATCTATCTGTCGTTTTATATCATTCTATCGTTCTGTCTATCATTCTATCATTCTATCGTCTTTCAATCTTTCATTCGTTCTTTCATTCTATCAGTCGTTCATTCATTATTTATCTATCTGTCGTTCTATCTATCATTCTTTCTATCGTTCTATCTATCATTCTATCAATCGTTCGGTCTCGTTCTATCGTTTTATCTGTCATTCTATTATTTCTATCTATCTATCTATCTGTCTATCTCGTTCTGTCATTCTAGTTATCTATTGTTCAGTCTTTCTATTATTCTGTCATTCTATCTATAGTTCTATCGTTCTATGTAACTTCTGTCGTTCTATCTTTATAGTTCTGTTTATCTAATGTTCTATCTATCTGTCATCTATCTATCGTTCTAGCTGTAGTTCTATTCTATCTGTAGTTCTGTTTATCTATCGTTCTATCGTTCCATCGTTCTGTCGTTCTATCTATTGTTCCATCATTCTATCTATCGTTCTAGCTATCTATCGTTCTATCTATATATCTATCGTTCTATCTGTCTGTCATTCTATCTGTCTATTTATCTATCTATCGTTCTATATATCGTTCTATCTATCATTCTATTGTACTTTTATTCTATCTATCTATCTATCTATCTATCTACCTATCGTTCTATCGTTCCATCGTTCTATCATTCTATCTATATATCTATCGTTCTGTCTTTCTGTCGTTCTATCTATCTGTCTATTTATCAATCTATCGTTCTGTCGTTCTATATATCGTTCTATCTATCATTCTATTGTACTTTTATTCTATCTATCTATCTATCTATCTTGCTCTCTTGTTCTGTCATCTTTATTTATTAATATTGGACAAAAGTGCAAAGAAAGCTTCAATTAGGGGGAAAAAAATCTTGATCTTAGTTGCACATCTTCTTTCCCACCGTTTGTTGTGGAATCCAGTTTAGGTTGTTACCTTGTGGGTCCCTGTAATATCAAAAGAAAAATAATTTTGATAAAAGAATGAGTGTTAATTTGATATCCTTTTGGCATGAGATCTTAATCATTTCAGGCAGACATGGAATAAAACTGGATGGTGAGCATTGCATGTTTAGCATTATTCATGTGCCACACTCTTACAGGATGAATCTGGCACAGCGGACAGCAGTGGTCTTGATGACAGCTCTCAGGATCGCTTCATTGGACCCTTACCACGGGATGGGACTGTGGGCTGTAGCAGTGACTACAGCAGCCCCAGTTACTCATACTCCTCCATACTTAACAAATCAGAGACAGGTAGCCCTCCTTTAACATGCGTTGGTCAAGAAGATCATGCCAACTTTGCCACATAGATTTATTTGTCTTGTGTCCTCTGCTTTCAAGGTTATGTTGGTTTGGTCAACCAAGCAATGACCTGTTACCTGAACAGCCTCCTGCAGACCCTGTTCATGACCCCTGAGTTCAGGAATGCACTCTACAAGTAAGTAGTCTATGTCTAGTTTATATGAACTAGATTTAAGCAACACACCAACATAAAGCAGAGTTCCTGCAACCATTGATGCAAAAATGGTTAAATCAGAGTTTTGAGCTCCAGCTGTGTTTTTAATGTTTCTGAACCAGTTGGGAGTTTGAAGAGTTGGAGGAGGATCCGGTCACCAGTATCCCGTACCAGCTCCAGAGGCTGTTTGTGCTTCTGCAGACCAGTAAGAAGCGTGCCATCGAGACCACAGACGTGACCCGCAGCTTTGGCTGGGACAGCAGTGAGGGTACGAGGCTTCACTTAACGTCCCTTTGGGAAACTTTACACACAATAACACTGCTGTGATCAGATAGCAGGAGGAGTCTTGATTACTGTGAACCTCTTTACTTTGTTTGTTTTGCAGCCTGGCAGCAGCATGACGTCCAGGAGCTTTGCAGAGTCATGTTTGATGCTCTAGAGCAGAAGTGGAAACAGACCGAGCAGGTATGTGATGCAAGCCCTGCCGCCTCATCACATGATGCTAATCCACAAGCAATAAGATCGCTAGACTAGGACAAAAGACCCAGTGTTGAGTCAAATAAAAAGAATTTTAGGCAGTTCCAAGCTTTTTCTGCTGTGTAAACAGCAGGCGAGTCTGGGCTGGTGGGTTTTACCCATTCGATGTGGGTTGGGTCACGGGCCACGCACTGAATTCTGCAGATTTTCTACACAGGTTTGCATGTTTCTACACTCAACTCATTGTTCTCTTCTAAGCTGGGTGCTGTAAGACTTTGTGGTGGAAAAATAAATACTTTAAGTCTCTGTATTTGTGTCAGTAAGTTGACAAAACTAGGCGTTGAAGTGAAAACATGTCTCAACCAAAATATTTTTACTATTTGAAATAACTGTTTTCTATTTGAATGTATTTTAAAATGTCATTTATTCCTGTGATTTCAAAGCTGAATTTTTAGCATCATTACTCCAGTCACATGATCCTTCAGAAATCGTTCTAATATTCTGATTTGCTGCTCAAAAAAACATTTATTATTATTATGTTGAAAACAGCTGAGTTGAATTTTTTTTCAGGTTTCTTTGATGAATAGAAAGTTCAGAAGCACAGCATTTATCTGAAATAGAAATCTTTTGTAACATTATAAATGCCTTTATCATCACTTTGATCAATTTAAAGCGTCCTTGCTAAATAAAAGTATTAATTTCTATAATTTCTTCCCCCCCCCCAAAAAATTATACTCACTCCAAGCTTTTGAATGGTTTAGTGTATAATGTTATGAAAGCTTTTTTTTCAGATAAACGCTGATCTTTGGGTCATTCTATTCGTCAAAGAATCCTGAAAAAATGTACTCAAATGTTTTAAATATAGATAATAATAATAATTATAATTATATTAATAATAATAAATGTTTCTTTAACAGCAAATCAGCATATTATAATGATTTCTGAAGGATCATGTGACACTGAAGACTGGAGTTATGATGCTGAAAATTTAGCTTTGATCACAGGAATAAATGATATTTTAAAATATATTCAAATAGAAAACAGCTATTTTAAATAGTAAAAATATTTCAAAATTTTACTGTTTATGCTGTACTTTGGATCAAATAAATGCAGGCTTGCTGAGCAGAAGAGACTTCTTTAAAATAAAAACATTAAAAAACTTTTGACTGGTATTGTAGATATGGATAGAACTATGGATATCAGCAACTATCCATAGTCTATATTCATCATTAAAAAGGAGAAACCAGAACAAAGAAAGCAGTGCCTCTCATCGGTGGCTCCGGTGCAAATTCAACATGCCCAATCAGCTGAAAACCCACCATCACAAAAATTGTCCGGAGAGACGGTCAACAATGGCCTAACATTGCTTGATGACTGACCAATGGCTTGGTGTGTCATGGCTTTTGCTCCACAGTTTATTTTTCTGTAATTGAAAAAGATCCTCAAATTGATTTTAGTATTAGGATTTATTAAAAAAATTCAAATGAATAAACTGGATGACATAAAATTATCTGGTTAGATTTATGAAAATGTATGACTCTGATCATGTGAACTATCTGTACAGATGTTCAGATGTTCTTGCTTTTTTTAAAGCACAAGATTCTCTTTGGTTCATTCTCTAGTCATGCTGGAGAACACGATCATCAGGTTTTTACACAAAGTTGCGGAGTTCATGCAGCTGAAGCTCTGCTGTCATTAACACACAGGACATACCAAAGACATTCTGAAATTCGGTTTCACTTTTCAACTAAACTTTTTACCTATATTTTGCCAATAATGTTACCTATAATAAAAAAGTCAATTAATTGGAAAATTGTTTGCATTTTTGTAACTGAATTGAAATTTTTCCTTTTATAAATGGTCTCAGACTTTTAGACCGACTGTAAGTTTCGTTCTCAATGTGTGGGTGTTTACAGAACAGTTTTTTTGTGATTACTGGTGTATGCAAAGTGTTTTGATGCACTCTTTTGTTTTTTCCAGGCTGACCTGATCAACCAGCTTTACCAGGGCAAACTGAAGGACTATGTGCGCTGTTTGGAGTGTGGCTATGAGAGCTGGAGGATTGACACATACTTGGACATCCCTCTGGTCATCAGGCCCTTCGGGGCCAGCCAGGCTTTTGGCAGTGTGGTGCGTCCGGCTGTCATTATGATCTTTTTTTTGTAGCTGTTGCAGTATAGAGCCATTTTTACGTTTTTATTTTTTATTTTTTATTATTGTAATTGTTTTATATGCCAACAGAATTTATAGTTTGTTGATTTTATTACTGTTTGAAATGGAAATATGACCATTGCTATATGCTAAGAGCTACTATTGTACATTGGTCTTAAAGGGGTCTTATTATGCTCTTTTACAAAGTCTTGATTTTGTTCTGGGAGTGTACTAGAACATGCTTTTGAATTGACATGCTTGACATGAATTTTTGCTCGACGTGTTTCTCCTCATTGTCCACTGATTTCATGTCAAACAGGAAGAAGCCCTGCAAGCCTTCATCCAGCCCGAGACTCTTGACGGTCCCAACCAATACTTCTGTGAGCGCTGCAAAAAGAAATGTGATGCCCGCAAGGTGATTCAGATCACAGACGATGATTGTGAAGTCCTGTACCACATTTCAGATTCTGATGTGGTGTTTTTTTGTTTCCAGGGTCTGAGATTCCTCCATTTCCCATACCTGCTGACTCTGCAGCTGAAACGCTTCGACTTTGATTACACCACTATGCACCGCATTAAACTCAATGACCGCATGACCTTCCCAGAGGAACTGGACATGAGCCCCTTCATCGACGTCGAGGACGAGGTGAGACGCAGCTTTATATGCTCTCTTTTCTTCGAGTACTCATCCTTATTGAGTCCATAATTAAGTGTGATCTCGTCTGCCTTGTTTACACCTAGTTTTAACATCTTTGATGGTTCTCCACTGACTATTTGTGATTAGTTTTCATCAAGGGAATAGTTTCTTTTTTTCTGACTGCATACCTCACTTTATTATAACTTTTATGCTAGTGCACCTTTAATAACTTTTAAGGCTTATTCATTTAAGCTGTTTAATTGATTATATCAGTAAGCTGTAAGGACCGGATTCGGATGCTGTCATTTGCCATATCACTACTTGTGACTTCAGCACAATGTCGATTTTAAACATGGAAGACAAAAAAAGCTCAAAATTAACCCGTTTTCTCCTGCTTACAGATGCTAACATAGTCTATGATGTGCAACACAAGCACCTTTTTTAAAATCTCAGAAAAAGTAGTTTAGTATTTCATGATTAGTATTTCATTTTATATAGCAAGTCTCAACTGCCTGATATCTTAATTTTGTCACAAAATGTAGGGTAAACGTACCTATTAAGCTCACCAAAATCTACATTGAGACATTTAAGTTATCTGTTTCTGTACAAGAAGTTATGTTAAAATACACAATAATATTTTATTTTATTTTCAATGACAAGAGCATTTCAATTAAGAAATACATCATTAAATGCAAAAAGTCTGGTTGTGCATAATGGGTACATTTTTGTACCCTTTAAGCGCACCCCTGTTCCTATTAAGCTCACATCAAGTTTTATTAAAAATTCTTGTTTATTTTAAGGAAAATGTTTAAAGGATAATTGAAAAATGTTTCATTTGAAGGTACAAAGTCAATCACAAAAAAACAGAACACTAAAATCAAGCAAGAAGGCACTCTTTTTGATCAGTTATAGTATATTCATAGTATCTTTCAAAAGTGTCAGTCAAACTTATTGCAACATCTAGACTAGTCCACGTTCAGCTAAGTAACACACATTCAAAAATCTAATAACAAAACTAACCAATAAAACATTTCATTCATGGGGATGAACACGGATCTAGCCTCAATATGAAGCCTCTTATTAAATGGATGTCTACTTATTTATATTCTCTTAAGCCTGGAATACACTACACAGTTTTTTGCTCCGATTTTCCACCGATTTACAGGCTGGAGAAGTTGACACTAGTTGGCAAAGGTCAGAGCCAGTCTGTAGATTTGAGTTGACTGATTCCATAGAAAATCACATATGTGACCCTGGAGCACAAAACCAGTCTTAAGTCGCTGGGGTATATTTGTAGCAATAGCTAAAAATACATTGTATGGGTCAAAATTATCCATTTTTCTTTTATGCCAAAAATCATTAGGATATTAAGTAAAGATCATGTTCCATGAAGATATTTTGTAAATTTCTTACCGTAAATATATCAAAACTTCATTTTTGATTAGTAATATGCATTGCTAAGAACTTCATTTGGACAACTTTAAAGGCGATTTTCTCAATATTTAGATTTTTTTTTTTTGCACCCTCAGATTCCAGATGTTCAAATATTTGTATCTTGGCCAAATATTGTCTGATCCTAACAAACCATACATCAATGGAAAGTTTATTTATTCAGCTTTCAGATGATGTATAAATCTCAATTTCGAAAAATTGACACTTAAGACTGGTTTTGTGGTCACAGGTCACATATTTTTTTAGCTTCAGACTTTGATTCAAACATGTTTGATATTTTCAGCCGATTTTAGAATACATATTGTTTTCATTTGTCACGTGTCTCCAACAATGCGCACATTTCTATGCGAGTCTGTTGTGATCGGAAGAAATGTAAAGTCTGGTAGTGTATCGTCCTCAGTCGTTTAGTGTATGATGCCCATTTTCCCTTTGTGACTATTTACAGTACTATTATACTATCATAAGTCGGTAAGCGTATGATGCCTGGTGTTTTAAAAAGTATAAGTCTGTTCACATTTTATAAGTCGTATAGTTTATTCCAGCCTTTAGTCGCTTTTTTCCTGGACAGATGGTACGGGTTTCTGATGGCTCCTTCTTTGTACGAATGACATGCCTCTTTCATCTTTGGGCATAAACTATAGTTACACCTAGATTTTGTCGTCTTAAAGCTGTTAAAATAAGTTATTAATCATTTTATAAAGATTAATTTAAAGTGACAACCATCAGTTAATATTTAAAGTCTGTTTATGAAGTATTTACATAGACGTTCAATGTGGAAGAGCTTAAAGAGAGCACACTGAGCTTAATGGGAGCAGCAAAAATTGTTTTTATATATTTCATGTAATATATGTTAAAATGACAAGATTTTGCCAAATAAATAATCTAGGTCATGTATTAAGTTTATACATATTTTAATATGAAACAACTATTATTAACAATATCTAAGAAATGATACTTTTTCTTATTGATGTCACACTGAAGCTGTGTGATTTTCATAGTAGTGCACCCTTTAAGCTCACTTTACAGTAATATGAAATCTTTAAAAATTACAGCGTTGTAAAACCACAGACCAGCCATAAACTGTCAATTTATAATATTATGGATTTAAAAGTACAAGCCAGTAATGCCTGTGAAGTTATATATTAGCGTAGCACACAATCATATACAGCTAGTCAGCTAACTGTGTTCTGTAGCGTCTGAGCTATGTTACTAAAACTTTCTTCTGGATCTAACTGTAATTATATCCCACATCCAAGTTCAGTTTATAATATGCAAAAGTCTAAACATTAATCTCTTAATTTTATAGCAAGTAGTGAATCTTACCCAAAATAAATGCTTAAATATCTAAAAAAAATGCACATTTAAGGGGCTCCTCTTTTGGTGAAAGTTTTCAGACAGCTTTCAAAATGGCCGCCAGACAGTATGAACACATGGATACTCATATCTCAGTGTGCAATGATCATCTGATTGACTTGAAATTACAGGAGGTATGTTGGAACAAATGCCTCAATTGGTTAAGACATTAAGTAGGATCAGGGTGCGATTTTGTGAAAAAAGCAGAGGAGGGGATACTTTTGAAAACTTTTTTTTCTCTCCAGGGTAAGGTTATAGGCTATAGCCAAATGTTAGTGTAATCTGTTAACGCACGTAATAAATCCGCCTTTTTAGGCAAGTAAATGGGTGTCACGTTCGTAAATGTTTTTAATACAACGGAAATTAACGTGATCACAATTTAATAAAAACATTGTAAGTTAGGCCTATTAATTGTAATGATTTCATTTTCCCGGTGATTCAAACAACAAATAAATTATATAGATTAAGCGAACAAAGAACATTATCAATGGAGCTTTTTGAAACTCTGAGTCAGTTAAACCATTGCGTCGCAAAATGATTCACTGTTTCGAAGCGATCGAATTGCGTATCGCGAATCATTTGATGCAGAACGGGACTTCAAAGTGAGTTTCACGGATCATTTTATCCCCACCGGGGATAAAAATAATTCAGCAGAGGCAGGGATGTATAGACCAGAGGGGGGGAAATCCCGCCCCCCCTACAAATCGCACCCTGAGTAGGATAATACATTAATTTTTTCTTTTTATAATCTGAGCTCAAAAATGGTTGTGTGCTTAATAGGTACGTGAGCTTAATAGGTACGTTTACCCTAACTGTAATCACTTGTATATCTAACTTTATATACACAGCTAGGTATGTCCTGCTTTACTTGCATACACTATACTCATGATGAGCTGTAGTATATAGCATATAACTGCTTGATTGCTTGTATCGTCACAAAATGTAATCTGCATTGTTGCCCAGCTCTGATCTGCAAATGTGACTACAAGAAATGAAGCTATTAAGATTTAGAACATTTGGCAACAGATTGATGAGGGCAGCAAGTATAATAAGAGTTACATTTCTCATTTCCAATTTTTTAAACTCTGTTTAAAAGAATCATAGAAAACTTGAATCATTTAGGGACACCTGAGCATAAGTTTCTTATGATTCCTATCCCTAGCCAAGAACAGACTTGTTGATAAGTCAGTTTAAGAAGTTTTTTTTTTTTTTTTTGAGCATCTTATACTGTATTGCATTTTTAAGAATGCTTATCAAGATCAGATAGTTGTTCTTTTGCACTCTGCCCATTGTTTTTGTTTTCATTGTTTCTGAACACAAGAACATTTCTTGTGTGAATGCCCTCTAACGCGCATGTCTAATAGTCTTATTATTCATTGCTTCCTTAGACTAAGAAGTTACCACTGACTAGATTTTGAAAGTATGTAGTTTTGAACATCACAGATAATTTTTATGCATTAATTGCATGTTTTGACTCTGCAGAAATCACCTCAGACAGAGAGCTGCACTGACAGTGGGGCGGAGAATGAAGGAAGCTGCCACAGTGACCAGATGAGCAATGATTTCTCCACGGATGATGCTGTGGACGAGGGCATCTGTCTGGATAACACCAGCAGCGCAGAGCGGGTGCTCAAACCAAAGGTTACCTCATGTCCTCTCTGAACCCAAACGCTGAAGTGCTGTATTGAACTATGGAAGATGAAAGACGAACATGCTTTTTCTTGTCTCCTTTATAGAGCTCCTTGACCTTTGAACTCTTCTCGGTCATGGTGCATTCTGGGAGTGCTGCAGGTGGGCACTACTATGCCTGCATTAAGTCCTTCAGTGACAGCCAGTGGTACAGCTTCAATGACCAGCACGTCAGCAAGGTCAGCCAGCTAGCATCAGTCTTAAAGGAATAGTTCAAAAATACTTGTAAATACATATTTACAAATTTGTTAATAACCTAATTCTAATGTTAGTTCTGAATGAGTGATCATGTGCCCGAGGTTCACCTCTATATAAGAACTTGTCGCACAACCTTTCTGTACCATATCAACCATCTATTGTTTTCTTTATTTTGGTCCTTTTTGCAGCTTGACAACATAAACCTATATAAAATTTAAATACATTTTTGTTTGTACAGAAAGAAAGTAAATCGTACAGGGTTGAAGAGTTATAGTACAGGGTTGTATTTTGTGTTATCGCCATCATATGTGCATTCCAGATCACGCAGGATGACATCCGGAAGACATATGGTGGATCCTCAGGGAGCAGAGGCTATTACTCCAGTGCCTTTGCCAGGTGTGTGAAGCCTCCTGATCTCTGAAATGCCAAAGAAGACCCTTGTAAAACACGTTATAATGTTATGATGCCCATTTTTACTCAAATATTCTACTTTTATGCCTCAACAGCTCTACAAATGCATACATGCTCATGTACAGACTAAAAGACCCTTCCAGGAATACAAGTAAGAAGTAGTATTTACCTGAATTGGTTGTTTCTAATTTATTTATTTATTTTTTCAGTATCAAAAAACATTCCCAGTGATCTCGCTCCCTGTCTCACATTCTGTAATTTAATGTACTTTGTGTGTGTTTGCAGAATTCCTGGAAGTGGAGGACTTCCCAGAGCACATAAAGAGACTGGTGCAGCGAGAGAAAGAGTCTGAAGAACAGGAGAAGAGGCAAAGAGAGATTGAGCGCAACACATGCAAGGTAAACTGCATGAAGAGGCTTGGGTACTGTTCCAAACCCTAATGAGTTGCCTACCTAGACAGCATTTTAGGCGTCGCAGGTGCACACTCAATGCAAAAGCTGTTCCAAACAGTGTGCGACAGAGCTTGACCTAAATTAGTTATCTGAAGAGTAAAATTTACGTGTTAAGCAGTCACAGAATGCGTTGTGGCAAAAAAAAATGCGTATTTCATGTTGTACCTTTAAAATACCTGTGTAGACAGAGAATAGAGCCTTATTATTCTGTCCTTTTCCATTAGATCAAGCTATTCTGCATGCATCCAGTGAAGATGATGATGATGGAGAATAAGCTAGAGGTTCACAAGGACAAAACTCTCCGAGAAGCAACAGAAATGGCATACAAGGTGAGCAAGGCCAGTGTATAGTTGTCTATAGCTCACCTCCGCATCAGATTGTCTGAGTCTCTCTTAATTTATCACTGATTATTTCCTTGTGTTTGTCTGTGTGAATTGTGTGATTGTCCT
Source organism: Tor tambroides (assembly GCA_021397915.2). Lineage (NCBI taxonomy): Eukaryota > Metazoa > Chordata > Actinopteri > Cypriniformes > Cyprinidae > Tor > Tor tambroides. Next base: position 32,714 of record JAFVLL020028034.1, read on the forward strand.
CTGGGTGATCAGCTGATGGATTTTGAGGGAGTGGTGCCACTGGACTGCTGTCGATTGGTCAAATACGATGAGTTTCATGAATATCTAGAACGTTCGTATGAAGGTGAGGAAGACATGCCCATGGGTCTGCTTCTTGGCGGGGTCAAGTCTTCATACATGTTTGACCTGCTCCTGGAGATCCGCAGGCCTGACCAAGTGTTCCAGCCCTACAAACCTGGAGGTATCTACTGAGCAGAACATTTGCAATATACTCTAACTAAAAATCTGTAATCAAGGCACCAAAAATACCAAAAATTACATAAATGCATCATTACTTTGCACTCATTTGATTTCTACAATTCTCACTATGGTTGACCAGATATCCTTTCAAAACTGCCTCGCCGTAAACTGCTGACTATGTTTGTGTGTTTATTGCAGAGGTGATGGTGAAGGTCCATGTGGTGGATCTGAAGAGTGAGTCTATTGCTGCTCCAGTCAGTGTCAGGGCGTATCTCAACCAGACTATTACAGAGTTCAAGCAACTCATTGCACAGGTACAAAATCTCATTTCTGAGTGAATACACTGCTCCATTAACTTAGAAGGGCCAATTCCTATAAATGGGTTAAAAAAATTGTGATCTATTTTTTTTAAAGCAATGAACGCCCAAGTCCAATATTGTTTAGAAAAAGAACAGTTAGATAAACTATTATCCAACTCTAAATTATTATAGTGTATAAACCTCCCCCTCCTTTAAAATAACCATACAGCAGTGTCATAATTTGTACATAATCTGTTGAATTTATTTTTGATTTATTTATTTTTTTAAATTTAGTATTGAATTACCAAAGCTACCCTTTTTCCACTTGCAGGCAAAATCTGAAATCTTTTTTTTT
>JAFVLL020028034.1:33685-61464 GCA_021397915.2 Tor tambroides
CCTAGAACTGTTTTAGACCCTACTCTGAAGTAGGAGCTAATTTAGTTCCTCCAAACGGAGTTCCTGGAACTAAAACCGTTCCTAGTTCCCGCGGTGGGAACACACCAAAAAGTGGGTAGTTCTACAATTAGTTTGGGTACTATGAAAAGGTTCCTGCAGTGCGAAAGGCCCTATTGTCAAATTGGCTTGTTATAATCTGCTCAGGATGGGCTTTTAGTAATCAAGACAATCCAATGTCAGCGGGCGTTCAGTCAGGACATCCTCTAATGTTGTCGCTGTAGCTGTTATTTCAGATTTAATGTTCCTGCTTCACTCTCTGCACATATCCCTAAATTTCCAATAGGGCTGCACGATAAATCGAAATGAAATCGAAATCACGATTAGGCAGAAGCTGCGATTGTCATGCGTATCTTTCAGTGAAGCACGGTTCTGTGATCAGTAGTAAATCTCCATCCGAAGGCCAGAGGGCGCTCTTGCGCGGAAACTCCAAATACGCCCCACAGAAGAAACCCAGGAAATGCCTATAGCTGTAGCTGGATAAACAGAAGATTTAACTGCTTTCATTGATTCAGCGTGACTAATAAACACACGACTAAGACAATATGTGGTTTATCTGAGGTCTTCTTATAATTTTCATTATAATAAAGTATATTTATAATGAAATGCCTTTATCACTGCTTATAATACTATAAAATATGCTGTGTGCCTTATTCTGTGTAAGAAGCCACATCATCTCACAGAGGGATTCATTTCAAACATTCGACTGATGTTATGAAGTGAGTTTGGAATAAAGACGTTATTAAATGTGGTATTTTCACGTGCTTTCAGATAGAGCAGCATTTACTACACAGAGCCGTAGTTCACTGAGAAGACAGCAAACAGCTGTTATTATCGCGAACGATTTCTTAGATTTCATAATTGCGCAATAATATAATTTTTTTTGCATAACTTTTCAGTGAACTACGGCTCTGTGTAGTAAATGCTGCTCCATCTGAAAGCAGGTGATGGAGATTTACTACTAATCACAGAACCGGCTTTACTGACAAAATGCACATGGCAATCGCATTCGATTAATCGTGCAGCCCTAGTTTCCAACAACTCTGCCTCTGTTCCGCTGCCACACAAAGGCCAGGCCCAGAGAACATCTGCTACCTTTAGATAGAAGAGGAATGTTTAGCATTCTAGCAAACAGGAAGAGAAAACATAAAGCCAGTAAAGTTTCACAATAGCTTTTGAAGTGTACTGTCATTCGGGTCCAAATCGGCTTATGCGGAGCTCCTATTATGATGCGTGGTTGTAGGGTCTGCGGGCTGTTTCAAAGGACCACCTGCTAAAAGTAATTAAGCCGTTTGACAGAAGGCTTGAGGGTGACTCATGCCCAGCAAGGGTGAGGCACGTTTTCGTATTAAGGCCTCACTAGCTTTTTTCAAAATACATATGCCGTAGGTCTGGTTTATGGGAAGGGTTTGTAAATTTAGTAATCTATTTAAATTTGATTTTCATTCATATTAACAAGGCAGTCAAGAATTACACTGATTTTACCACGGTTAAGATGTTCTTGGACACAATGCAGAGTGGGCACGTGTGCATCTAGTTGCAACAAACTCCTTAAAAACTCTTAGTAATAATATTCTTAAAGTTATTAAAACAACTCTGAACACCTTATAGCATAGCAGCACATTTTCTGTGAAAACCGTAAAATAATAATAATAGACAATGTTTTGTGACACTTTGTATTTATTTTCTTTTTACTTTTTGTATTTTATGTCTTTAACATAATTTAGTTTTTAAATATCATTAATACACTATCGTTTAAAGTTTGTTTTTGTTTTTTTAAAAGGTAATACGATAATTTTATTCAGCAATGTTCCATGAAATTGATCAAAAGGTACAGTAATTTAATAATCTTTCAAAAGATCTCTTTAAAAAAATGCTGTTGTTTTGAACTTTGTTCATTAAAGAATCATGAAAGCAATGCATTATGGTTTCCACAAGAATGTTAAGCAGCAAAAGCTGTTTTTAACATTGATAACAACCATAAATGTTTCTTGAGCAGCAAATCATCATATTAGAATGATTTCTGAAGGATTGTGTGACACTGAAGACTGGAGTAATGATGCTGAAAATTCAGCTCTGCATCATAAATTACATTTTTAAAAATTCAAATAAAGCTATTTTCAGTAGTAATAATGTTTCACCATATTACTGTTTTTACTGTATTTTGATCCAATAAATGCAGCCTTGGTGAGCAGAAGAGACTTCATCAAAAAAAAAAAAAAATTCTTACTGACCCAAAATTTTGAATGGTAGTGTGCATGACTCCAAAACTAGGCTGATGTCAATATTAATACTAACTCCTGAATCCAAAGTGCTGCAGTTGCCCAAGTTCCCAGATGAATGAAAAACTCTGTAGTTTCAGTGTTGTGTTGAGATGATTTGCTGCCCACTTTGTTCTGAGCTACTATGTAGAATAAGGGAGAGTCCCATTTCTCTGTCTTCCCCCTTCCCCTTAGTTTTGCGCGTTCACGTGAGAGTATGGGCTATCCCAATTCTCGTTTTGATCGAGGGGTAGGGCTAAGGGGAAGTGGTAGATACCCCTTAAAACCAAGCATTTTCGCGAGCTTACTTGAAACTAAGGGGTACCCAGAACACACTGTGCAACCGGCAACAATGGCGGCCAGATCATCCAGAGAGTCCCATAAATGTAAGTATTTTCGGCTTAAACAATTGATTTAAAAATTACGACAGTCTTGTTTTGTGCTCTACACAGTCCTGTACATATATATTTGCAACCATGTTCTTAACTGAAACGTTTTAAAAAAATCGCTAGTTTGCTACGCTAACGTTACATTGCTGATTTGCACAACAGTCTCGCATTTCTCTGACTAGCCTTGAATGGACTCCATGCATGTCTACAGTTTTAACTAAACTCCATTAGCAGCGAATTTCGTTTGATATCAGTGCATAACACTACTTGATTTGGTGACGTAGCAGCCAGCTAGCGACGATGTATGATGACGTAACCGTAACCAAGTGGTGTCTCATTTCATAGGGATATGTTTTCACCCCTAGCGCTTACCACTCGGTTTTGTGGGACAAGGGCTAGGGGTAAGACGAAGGGATAGGGGAAGGGGAAGGGGTAAGACAGAGAAATGGGATTCACCCTAAAAGTAGGCTGGGTGAATTTCTCTTTAAAGTAAACCTATACAAACAATGCATGGAATTTCCCTGAATAATAATCAGGCGCTTGCTTTAGGACTTTGATTCAGGTGCTCTGATAGTGTTCAAAGGGACTGGAAATGCTAAGCAGGATCTGAGGCCCCAGTGGCCCCTCTCTTTCTCAGTCTGTCTCTCTCGCTCTCTCTGTCTCTTTTTCCATCAGCTGGCGTCTGTGTGCCAGGTAGGAATCTTTGTTCACTTCAGCTATTAATGTCATCCACATTGCACCACAAGCTCACCGTTTTTATCACACCCCCACGGGACCAGAACATGAGCTAAATTACAACTCAGGTCTGCAACCAACCTGGGAATCTACACCTGGAAGTGTGTTGATCTGCCAGGCTGCTTAGTCCCAGTGTGTAGAAGTATACATGTAGCTACAGTTTCTGACTGAATTTTTTTTTTTTTTTTAACCCTTTAGACTATATAGGCAGTATAGGAAGTTATATTCCTCAGTCATCATTGGAAAAATATTTTTAAAATTATTTGTCAGACCTGGAAATTCCATCCACATTAATACATTTTTAGAAATAACGGAAAAGACATTGACGTTTCTATAGTGAATATAAATTGTTCATGTTATGTTCTACTTCAGAATATCAAAAATTTAAATATAACTGCACAACTCAGAATAATAGACTTATTTATTTGTTTAACCAATTTTTTGGCCATCAGCCTCAAGGTATAATAAATATTGGTATGTATTTTACAATATCAGTACACATATTTACAAGTGTATTCGTTCATTTCAAAGGATACCTGACATAGACATTGAAAACCGCTCCCTCCAGAAATCTCTATTAAATTTTTTTATCATAATAAATGGCTGCAAAAATTATTTTAGATTTTATTTTATTTTGTATATTATTTTATTGTTTTAATAAGTATTTAATTGGTCTAATTTTGTGGAAACCCTGTTTTATATATAATATTATATTTACATTTACATTACATTACATTTAGTTATTTAGCAGACGCTTTTATCCAAAGCGACTTACAAAAGAGGACAATAGAAGCAATCAAAACCAACAAAAGAGCAACAACATGCAAGCCACATGACAAGTCTCGGTTAGCCTAATGCAGTAAACATAGCAAGGTTTTTTTTTTTTTTAAAGTAGATAGAATAGAAAAAAGAAAGCTAGTGTTAGTTTTTAAAGAAAAATTTGCAGTTAGAGAAATAAATATTATTTTAAAATAAATTATTTTAAATAAAAAGACAACAGATAGATAAAATAGAATTAGAATAGAGCGTGATAGAGTTAGAAGGTCAAATAAAGATGGAAGAGATGTGTTTTTAGCTGATTCTTGAAGATGGCAAGGGTTCGCTGCTCGGATTGAGTTGGGCAGGTCATTCCACCAGGTGGGAACAGTGAATGAAAAAGTCCGTGGAAGTGATTTTGTGCCTTTTTGGGATGGCATTCATCATTCACTTGCAGAACGCAAGCTTCTAGAGGGCACATATCTGAAGTACTGAATTTAGGTAAAGGGGTGCAGAGCCAGAGGTGGTTTTTTAGGCAAACATTAATGCCTTGAATTTTATGTGAGCAGCTATTGTTAGCCAGTGCAAACTGATGAACAGAGGTGTGACGTGCGTTCTTTTCGGTTCATTAAAGATTAATCTTGCAGCGGCATTTTGGATTAATTGTAGATGTTTGATGGAATTGACTGGAAGACCTGCCAAGAGAGCATTGCAATAGTCAGGTCTGGACAGAACAAGAGCTTGAACAAGGAGTTGTGTTGCATGTTCCGAAGGAAAGGGCCTGATCTTCCTAATATTGTATAAAGCAAATCTGCTGGACCGGGCAGTTTTAGCAATGTGGTCTGAGAAATTCAGCTTATCATCAATGACAACTCCAAAGTTTCTGGCTGTTTTTGAAGGAGTTATGGTTGATGAGTCTAACTGGAAGGTGAAATTGTAATGAAGTGATGGGTTTGCTGAAACTACAAGCAGTTCTGTCTTAGCTAGGTTGAGTTGAAGGTGACGGTCCTTCATCCAGCAAGAAATCGGATCATCAGGATGGAATGAGAGGTAGAGTTGAGTGTCATCAGCAGTGATACGGAAAGCCATGTTTCTGAATGACAGAACCTAGTGATGTCATGTAGACAGAGAAGAGAAGTGGTCCAAGAACTGAGCCCTGAGGCACCCCAGTAGCGAGATGTTGCGACTTGGATACCTCACCTCTCCAAGATACCTTGAAGGACCTGTCTGAGAGGTAAGACAAATGACCGGAGTGCGGTTCCTGAGATGCCCTTTCTCAATAGGGTTGACAGGAGGATCTGATGGTTAACCGCATCAAAAGCAGGGGACAGATCTAGCAAGATAAGTAATGAAGACTTGGAAACCACTCTTGCAAGTGATTCAACAGCTGAGAGCAAGGCAGTTTCGGTTGAATGTCCACTTCTGAAGCCAGATTGGTTGCTGTCCAGGAGGTTGTTCTGTGTGAGAAAGGCAGAGACTTGGTTGAACACAACTCGTTCAAGTGTTTTTGCAATGAAAGGTAGAAGGGAAACCGGTCTATAGTTCCCTAAAAGAGTTGGGTTAAGAGTAGGTTTTTTAAGAAGTGGGGTTATACGAGCCTGTTTAAATCCTGAGGGAAAAACTCCAGTGCGAAGGGATGTGTTAACGATGTGAGTGAGTACAGGTACAACTGCAGGAGAAATGGCTTGAAGGAGATGAGATGGAATAGGATCAAGCGGACAAGTAGTAGGATGACTGGAAAGGATGAGTTTAGAGACTTCTGCCTCAGAGAGTGGAGAGAAGGATGTGAACGAGTGTATGTTTGCTGGTAAGATGTGTTTGACAGTTTGTGGTGTGGAGAATTGTGCAGTGAGGTTTGTAATTTTATTAATGAAGAAAGTGTCAGCTGTTAGAGTTGATGAAGGAGGGGGAGGAGGAGGACAAAGAAGGGAGGAAAATGTTTTAAAGAGCATGCGAGAGTTAGGCGAATTGTTAATTTTGTTGTGATAGTATGTCCTTTTAGCAGTGGAGACATTAGCAGAGAAGTCAGAGAGGAGTGATCGATATAAATTAAGGTCAGTAGGATTTTGTGATTTGCACCATACCCTTTCTGCAGCCCTGAGCTTAGAACGATGTTCGCGGAGAACATCAGATAGCCAAGGGGCAGAAGGGGTGGTACGGGCTGGCCTGGAAGATAAGGGGCAGAAAGTGTCTAAACAAGACGTCAGAGTGGAACAGAAAGTATCAGTAGCACTGTTAGCATCAAGAGATGATAACTGTTTAGGGGAAGGAAGCGAAGATGAAACCATAGCAGATAGCCAGGAGGGTGAGAGTGAGCGTAAGTTACGTCGAAAAGTGACATGTGGAAGGGTATGTGTTGTGTCAGGAATCATGTTGAGGTTAAGAGTGAGTAGGAAGTGATCCGAGGTGTGCAGTGGAGTAACCAGCACATGATCAGTGGAGCAGTGTCGTGTGTAAATAAGGTCCAGTTGGTTGCCTGATTTGTGAGTAGCCATAGTTAACACTCTCTTGAGATCAAAAGAGGCAAGCAGAGTGTGGAAGTCTGCAGCTTGAGGTTTATCGAGGTGGATGTTGAAGTCTCCAAGTACCAAGAGAGTACCATCCTCAGGAAAGGTTGAGAGCAACACATCTAATTCTTCCACAAAGTTACCTAGTGGTCCTGGAGATCGATAAACATCTACAAAATGGATTTTAAGAGGGTAGGTAATAGTAATCGAATGTGATTCAAAGGATACCCAAAGATGGTAAATGAGTAAATTTCCAATTATTAGAGATGAGCAGACCAGCACCTCCACCTCTTCCAGTTAAACGGGGGGTGTGGGAAAAGGAGAAATTATTGGAGTGCTGCAGGTGTAGCATTGTCCTCTGGTTTGATCCAGGTCTCTGTCAGGGCCATGAGGTTTAGACTTAAATGACTAGCAATGGAAGTAACGAAATCAGCTTGGTTGACAGCAGACTGACAATTCCAGAGACCAATAGAAAAAGAAAGTAAGATTAGCAGACATAGACAAAGTGCACAGGTTGTTAGGATTGCACTGCCTACAGTGTGTGATGCGTGGTCTGCGAGTGGTAGTGATAGTAGTGATCTGGAAACACATGGTACGAATTGGTTATAAGAAAACTAAAACAGAAGTGAAACAATTAGTAGGAAAGAGGATACATAAAAAGGGATACTTATGTCCCTGGCCGCTGTCCCTGACCGGTGGAATCACACGGTAGAGCCAATGGTCTTTACACTCTTCAGTCTTCACACGAAGAGGGCTTCACACGAGGGCTGCTGCGACCGCTGTCGTGGTATACTAACCTTTTTTTATATCCGTTTGACAAAATGGAAATTGAATTCAGCTGTATACACTTTCCTGTTTATCACAACAAATGGCCAAGCAAGCGCAGACACTGACAAGGTACGCGATACAGTACGAGACCAAACGCGATTTCAGCAAGTCTCAACACAGTAAACAAAACAAGCGTTTCCTAGCAACGGCAACTGCGCTAAACACTAATGAGACAAGTAAATACACTTACGAGCTGCTTTTAACTTCCGCTGATAGACTGCTTCTCTCAGAGTAGATTCCGCTGGCGCTTGAACACACTATCCTGTTTATCACAACAAATAGGCAAGCAAGCGCAGATACTGACAAGGTATGCGATACAGTACGAGACCAAACGCGGTTTCAGCAAGTCTCAACACGGTAAACAAAACAAGCGTTTCTTATATATATATTATATATTCTTATAAGCGTTTTTATATATATATATATTTATATACATACACATATATAATCTGTAAAATACCACAGTCTTCTGTAAATATTTGTGAAACTAATCACAAATATTTTTGGGATTTTACAGTGTTGGTTAAAATGGTATATCAAAAAGAAAATATGAATATATCATGGATATTTGATATGCATCGTCCATCCCTGCGTCGTTGAAAGTCTTCGCAGAGATAAAGATCTTGTAGCCCTTTGCACCTTGTTATAATGAATACCGGCCGCTCGAGTACAGGCCAACCTGTTTCACGTGAGCACCTAACGATATTATCCCTGATAAAAATACCCTGTAATCTGATAATGCCCCCGCTTGTGTTGACATCTGTGTGTCTTTTACAGTGGCATCTTCACATTTTCTCCTCTAGATCTCCATTCTTCCCTTGCGTATTGACCTTTAACAAATATCAGACATCAGCGCGGCTCAGATCGTGATGCTCAGCCTTACGCTTGAGGCTGGTTTGACTTCTCTTGAACAGTGTGGTGTTGTTGTTGTTCTGTCATCAGGGTATTTTTTGGAGTTGCAGGCAGAGTATTTTTGAGGAGATGCAGAAGAGGTTCTCACAGGTAGCTGTGTTTGTGTGGCATGTGTGTGTGTTTACAGCATGGTGATTCATTTGACACTAACTCTCAAATGAAGACGTCAGGAAAAAATCAGCTGGTTCGAGGAGAAGCTGAGGGCTTGACACTATTACAGGCAGATGGGAATTTGAGGATGTAGTGTAAAAATAATGGGGAAAAAATCCAATAAAAATTAAATATCTAAATAAAATAAAAATAAATCTAGTTGTTACCGTTTTATCCAAAATATAATATTTTAAATATATAAAATCTTATAATTGTATATTTTATTTTGATTTTAGAGTGATGTTTTTTGACAAGCTCGATGAGTAATATTTTTCCTGGAAGCTGGGAATTTGAGTATATAGTGTAAAAAATGTAATTGTCTGTAAAGTGGTTAAAGTCAACATGAATCAACATTCCTATTTTACTTTTCTTAGTGATGCAGAATGTTCACGATTAAAAAATGTAGGAAGACACTTGATTTTATCCATTGGGAATTAAATTGAATTGTTAAAAGTGGGCGGTAAAAGCAAATTTTGACTTAGTTCACACTGAAAGTCTTAATGCTCAGATCGGATTTTTTGCTGAAATCTGATTTTTTTTGCGCTGTTGTTCACATTGTCATTTAAATGCGACTGCCATCAGTCTCATGTGTGAACCGTATAAGGCCCTGAAGTGACCCGCATGCGTGGAAGAAGACGTGACGTCAGACGCAGCGCACTGTTTGCGGAAATAAAAATGGATGCTGCTCGTGTTAGCGTGTGTTTAGCAATTTTTAAGTTAATGTGCAATTGGAGACTAAATAACGAAGTGATAGTATTGTCTATATACTGTCTGCCATTGTGATTTTAATCTTCCCGCCTCCTCCAGCGCAGAATTGTGACGTCTGTCGAATTTCAATGACGTAAAAATCGCATGAAATGCGACATGGACGTTCAGACTGAAGTCGCATTGCAAAACATCGGATATGTATCCGATTTAGGACCACATATGAAAGTGGCCTGGGCCTGATTTGAAAAAATCGGATTTGTGCTGTTCAGACTGTCGTAAGAAAATCAGATATGGGTCACATTTGGGCAAAAAATTGGATTTGGGCCACTTTAGCCTGCAGTTTGAACTAAGTCTTTGTAGTCAATTGGACTGAAGTCACCAATGTCCGAGTTATAAAGGACAATTGAATTCTAAAAACCAACAAGTAAAAGGACAAAAAATTAGAAGTTTTTATTTCATTTGTTTTATAAAAACATATATTTAAAAAAGTCATCAAAAGTCATTAAAAACAACCAAATGTTTAAAGTAAAGCACCCTTAATACAGTCTATTCAAGTTATTTTCAATGCTTTTCCCATCAGAAATATACCTAGAAGTGTTATGCTTGCATCATTCTTGGTATTCTCAGTCAGCGCTTTTGGTAACATGATCAGTTCTTTAGCAGACGCTCAGACAGCGTATGAAAAGACCATGGCTTTGCTTTGTAAACAACACCTGCAGTTAACCAACCACCACCAGTCATGGAGTCCACATTATAGCCTTGACTGCATACTGTGGCCTCATTTGAACAGTGAAGCCATAACTTCACTTTTCTGAGCTAGTTTTGCAGTTATTTTTAACCGAGTGTCGCTATGTTTAATAATATGAATGTTTACTGTTCCGTCAGGTTTGCCCGAGGCACCGTCATGCCTTTAGTCTTGTTTAACCTTGATTTGTTTATGGTGGATTGCAGAAATCTAACCTAAGTAGCTTTGTATTATTTGAGTTCAGTGTTGAAGTATGTACATACTTCCTAGCTTACCATGTCTTCCAGGATGTTACATAACGATCAGATGATTAGACAGTTCTCTGATGGTGTTGCATGGCACAAGAAGACTGTTGCACTTTGCTTGTCTATTGCTTTTTTACTGTCATGTCTGATGGAAGTTCTCAGTACTGGAGCTCGGCTTAAACTGATGTGTGTGCTTGGTTAAAGTAAACTCAGCTTATGTGTTTGTGCATTTACAGATTGAAAGTGCAGCGGAGGAGCCGAGAGTGCTGTGTATAGTGCAGGACACCACCAATGCCAAGACCGTCAATGAGAGGCTGACGCTCAACCTGCCCGCCTCCACCACCGTCAACAAACTCTACGAGGATGTGGCTCACAAGGCTGGATATGTGAACGGCACTTTCTGCCTGGCCTGGGCCAGCAATGGCAACATGGTGAGAGTCCTTCCATAGAACACACAAAGACTCTAGTTCCATTACTCAAAAACATGTAATATTTCACTGCAAAATTAAAAGAAAAGTACATTTTATTGTGCATAAAGAAAATGTAATGTATGGAATGTTTTCATAATTAATAGAGCCGTAATGTTAACTCCAAAAATTTTTGAAAGAATTCTTTAATGCTCACCAAGCCTGCATTTATTTGATCCAAAAAGTAAATATACAACAGTATTATTGTGAAATATTATTAGAAGGTAAAATGCCTACATTTTAATTTAGAATAATTTTAAATGTAATTTATTCCTGTGATGACTAAGCTGAATTTTCAACATCATTACTCCAGTTTTAGTTTAACATGTTCCTTCAAAAATCATTCTAATATGCAGATTTGCTGCTCAAGGAACATTTCTTCTTATTATCAATTCTGAAAAGAGTTCTGCTGCTTAATATTTGTTGAAACTGTAATACATTTTTTCCAGGATCGTTGAATTAATAAAGTTCAAAAGAACAGCATTTATTTGAAATGGTAATCTTTTGTAACATTATAAATGTCTTCTTGTTGATTAAAAGTAGTGATTTCTTAAAAAACTCTTACTGAACAATTTAACAGTAGTGTAATTATACACTGAAAAAGTTTTGGTGTAGGGTTTACTTTAATGTTTTGCTAGTAAATTTCACGAGTAATTACAAAGTAATTAAAAAATGGAAAAATCTGAATTAAATGTAAAATTTTTAAATAGATATGCTGAAATAATGTTTTTTTTGGTGAAACAATCCAGTAATCTTTGTTTTATTTACAACTTCACCCATGTAGTAATAATGAATGAATATGCCCTGCTTATGGATTAATTATTCACATATACTGGAGGTTTGTATTGTGTAGTGTACTAGAGATATGCATGGGTACTTGAAACTTAACCCGACCAGTACTGTCAAATGTAAGACCAAACCCAACCTGAAATTGCTCCCAATAGCTTGTTAGGCTCTACTTTCTTAAGGATGGAATACACTAAATGACTTTTAAATGTGCAGACTGTCTGTGACTTTTGGCAACTAGTGTTGACTCATCCAGACTGCAAGAAGTCAGGGCAGAAGTCATTAGTGTGTTCCTGCCTTTAATAATGCAAATAATTTGTTTTTTTATTCATTCCAAACATGAGGGTAATGCACACCAGAAGTTACACAAACAGCGTCAGAGCCATGTTTTTACCACACCTTTGCAGTGCTATGATTAGATGGAGCTGTGTCATGGACTCTGCTCTATTCTCCATCTAATTGTGTGCTAATCCCAGCACTGACCCAGCACAGAGCCTGTAGCTGCAGGTAACTCTCAGAGTAGGTCAGTGGATTAGGGCCTGTTTCTGCCGTTACCCACGCTGCTCTCCCCGCCAGCGGAACATTAGCACGTCCAGACCTGTGGCTAAATTGCTAGTACATGTTGTCCCTCAGGTAGCACAGCCTTTTCTTCCACACTAACCGAATCCTGGGACGAGATGTGGGTTATCTGCAGTACATCAGGTTGATTATTTTCTCTCTGAAGGTTTTTTTTGCAATATTTCTGCATGTTTAGACTGGCTCTTTGTATTGTGTTCCAGACAACATCTTGTCTCACTTTGTTATTTGTTGTTCTGATTGTTTTTCACTACCTCTCACTCTTCATCCTTGCTTATCTCTCTTTTTTCCCCCCTCTGTCTCAAATCTGCTCCTATAGGCTCCGCTGGACCAGGCCAGTGAGATGTCTCTGGTGTTGTCCGGTTTTGAGGCGGGGAAAAGGAATTTCCTGCAGCTTACAGACAAGGCCGGGGAGCAGCCTCAGATCGCTTCAGTGAGTCACTATTCACATTCTGTTGTCTTTATATTTGAACAAAAGTGCAAAGAAAGCTTCAAGTAGGGGGAAAAAATTTGGACTTGAACTTAGTTTCACATCTTTGTTCCCACTGTTTGATCTGGAATCCAGTTCACATTTATTCATTTAGCAGACACTTTTATCCAAAGCCACCTGCAGTTGAGGAATACAACAAGCGATTCATCTTAAAGAGACACATTAACATAGGAAGTGCTTGTAACACAAAGTTTCAGACAGGTTGTTACCTTGTGGGTTCCTGACTTATTTATTTCCAGTAAAAATGAAGGATACCACACAATGTGAATGCAATATCATAAGAAAAAGAATTTTGATAGAAGAATGAGTGTTAATTTGATATCCTTTTGGCATGAGATCTTAATTTTGTCAGGCATGGTATAAAACTAGATGGTGAGCATTGCATGTTTAGCATTATTCATGTGTAACTCTCTTACAGGATGAATCTGGCGCTGCAGACAGCAGTGGTCTTGATGACAGCTCTCAGGATCGCTTCATCGGACCCTTACCGCGGGATGGTACTGTCGGCTGCAGCAGTGACTACAGCAGCCCCAGTTACTCGTACTCCTCCATACTTAACAAATCAGAGACAGGTAGCCCTCCTTCAACATGCATTAGCAAAGAAGAACATGCCAACTTTGCCACATAGATTTATTTGTCTTGTAACCTCTGTTTTCAAGGTTATGTTGGTTTGGTCAACCAAGCAATGACCTGTTACCTGAACAGCCTCCTGCAGACCCTGTTCATGACTCCTGAGTTCAGGAATGCACTCTACAAGTAAGTAGTCTGTGTCAAGTTTAATGGGAGAGCTAGTTTATATGAAATAGATTTAAGCAACACACCAGCATAAAGCAGAGTTCCTGCAATTGTTGATGCAAAAATTGTTAAATGAGAATTTTGAACTCCAACTGTGTTTTTAATGTTTCTGCACCAGTTGGGAGTTTGAGGAGTTGGAGGAGGATCCGGTCACCAGTATCCCATACCAGCTCCAGAGGCTGTTTGTGCTTCTGCAGACCAGTAAGAAGCGCGCCATCGAGACCACAGACGTGACCCGCAGCTTTGGCTGGGACAGCAGTGAGGGTACGAGGCTTCACTTAATATCCCTTTGGGAAACTTTACCCACATTAATGCTGCTGTGATCAGATAGCAGGAGGAGTCTTGATTACTGTGAAACCCTTTACCTTGTTTGTCTTGCAGCCTGGCAGCAGCACGACGTCCAGGAGCTTTGCAGAGTCATGTTTGACGCACTAGAGCAGAAGTGGAAACAGACTGAGCAGGTATGTGATGCAAGCCCTGCCTCCTCGTCACATGATGCTAATCCATAACCAGTGAGATCTCTAGACTAGGACAAAAGACCCAGTGTTGAGTCAAATAAAAAGAATTTTAGGCAGCTCCAAGCTTTTTCTGCTGTGTAAACAGCAGCTGAGTCTGGACTGGTGAGTTTTACTCATTCAGTGTGGGTTGGGTCAGGGGGTCACGGACTGAATTCTGCAGATTTTCTACACAGGTTTGCATGTTTCTACACTCAGCTCATTGTTCTCTTCTAAGCTGGGTGCTGTAAGGCTTTAAATCTCTGTATTTGTGTCAGTAAGTTGGCAAAACTCGTTGTTGAAATGAAAACATATCTCAACCTCAACCTCGGGGTTTGAGTTTATAGTGGGGTCCAAAAGTATTAAGGCTCTGACATGCCGGCCAAAGCGATAAGAACTAGCATCGACGAAAGCTGACTCTGTTGTCGCATCACATCGCCTGCATCTGGGCCAAAAAGTTGAACACTGCAGAGACTAAAAGCCAGCAGCCAACTGTCCTGCATTCAGTGCAGGTGGCAGCAGGTGGCAGTATTCTGTATTTGATCAAAACTAAGACTGCAGATATGCAAACTGTAAACAAGCAGCGCTTGCTTATCATTTTCCAATATGAATCATGTTGTTTATTTGGTCTTCACTTTATTCATACATTCATGTTACGTTTGTGTATAAAACAAGGATATTCAACATATGCAGATATACAAAACATAAACAAGGCAGCAGCCCTCACCGACAGCTCCCAAGCAAATTTGACATGCCCAATCAGCTGAAAAGCCACCATTACAAAAACTGGCAGGAGAGCCAGTCAATGATGGCCTAACATTACTTGATGACCGACCAATGCCTTGGTATGTCACGGCTTTTAGCCCACAGTTTCTTTTTCTGTAATTGAAAAAGATTCTAAACTAAACCTCAAAATGATTTTAGTTTTAGGATTTATAAAAAAAAATGTGTATTATGGTTTGATGTACTTGCTTCTGTTGAAGCACAAGATTCTCTTTGGTTCATTCTCTAATCATGCTGTAGAACATGATCATCAGAGGTTTTACACAAAGTTGTAGAGCTCATGCAGCTGAAGCTCTGCTGTCATTAATGCACGTCACATACCAAAGACATTCGGAAATTCATTTTCACTTTTTCAACTCAACTTTTCACCCAAATTATGCTAATAGTATCATCTATAATAGGAAAAAATTGAGCTAATTAGAAAATTGTTTACAATTTTCTAATTGCATGGTTTTTTTCTTTTTAAAAGTCTCAGATTGTTGGACTGACTGTAAGTTTCATTCTGAATGTGTGGGTGTTTACTGAACAGTTTTGTGATTAGTGGTGTATGCAAAGTGTTTTGATATACTATCTTTTGTTTTTTCCAGGCTGACCTGATCAACCAGCTTTACCAGGGCAAACTGAAGGACTATGTGCGCTGTTTGGAGTGTGGCTATGAGAGCTGGAGGATTGACACGTACTTGGACATCCCTCTTGTCATCAGGCCCTTCGGGGCCAGCCAGGCTTTTGGCAGCGTGGTGCGTCCAGCTGTCATAATGATCATTTTTTGTAGCCGTTGCAGTATAGCTGACTAGCAGATGCAGAATTAAATTGTAAAGGAATTGTAAATTGTAGTTGTTTTATATGCCAACAGAATTTTCAGTTTGTTGATTTTATTAATGTTTGAAATGGAAATATGACCATTGCTATATGTGACCCTGGACCACAAAACCAGTCTTAAGTTGCTGGGGCATATTTTGTAGCAATAGCCAAAAATACACTGTATGGGTCAAAATTATCGATTTTTCTTTTATGCCAAAAATCATTAGGATATTAAGTAAAGATCATGTTCCATGAAGATACTTTGTAAATTTCCTAGCATAAATATATTAAAACTTAATTTTTGTTCAGTAATATGCATTGCTAAGAACTTCATTTGGACAAATTTAAAGGCGATTTTCTCAGTATTTTGATTTTTTTGCGCCCTCAGATTCCAGATTTTCAAATAGTTGTAACTCGGCCAAATATTGTCTTATCCTAACAATACAATGCAACAATGCAAACAACCATACATCAATGGAAAGCTTATTTATTCAGCTTTCAGATGATGTATAAATCTCAATTTCGAAAAATCGACACTTATGACTGGTTTTGTGGTCCAGGGTCACATATGCTAAGAGCTACTAATGTACATTGGTCTTAAAAAACAAACAAACATAGAGTCCACAGCCAGTCAGAATATATTTATAAATAATTGTCATCCAAAGCACTGAACAGTGTTATTTTAAATTATTTATATAGTATTATGGTATTTATTTAAATTTTGAATTTTATACTTTTTATGTTTCAGTTTTTGTTTTAATATTATATGCATCTGTCCTTTTTAGTAGTTTTTGTTGTAAATATTTCTATTCTTTAAATTTATTTTTAATTTTTATTTCCCTTTTAGAAATTTTGGTACCTAAACTTATTTTATTTCAGTTTGTTGTCAAGGCAATTTAATCTCACAATTAGATTTATTTATTTTTTATCAGTTTTTCATCTAATATTTAGATTTTATTTTATTTCAGTTAATGAAAACAATGTTTAATAGTTTTAGTTTCAGTAACGATGACAGCACTTGTACTAAATGTGACCCTGGACCACAAAACCAGTCTTAAGTCGCTGAGGTATATTTGTAGCAATAGCCAAAAATACATTGTATGGGTCAAAATTATAGATTTTTCTCTTATGCCAAAAATTATTAGGATATTAATTAAAGATCATGTTCCATGAAGATATTTTGTAAATTTCCTACTGTAAATATATCAAAACGTAATTTTTGATTAGTAATATGCATTAAGAACTTCATTTGGACAACTTTAAAAGTGATTTTCTAAATATTTAGATTTTTTTGCACCCTCAGATTCCAGATTTTCAAATATATCTCAGCCAAATATTGTCCTGTCCTATGGAAAGCTTATTTATTCAGCTTTCAGATGACGTATAGATCTCAATTTTGAAAAATTGACCCTTATGATTGGTTTTGTAGACCATGGTCACAAATGTCAAATGCAATGTCCAAATGACAGTGGAGCAAAAAACCAGCAGTCTTAAACAGTTATTGTCTAAATAGTTCTTTAGTGGCAACCTCATTGAACTTTTGATCGACATGTTTGTCCTCATTGTCCACTGATTTTATGTCCAACAGGAAGAAGCCCTGCAAGCCTTCATCCAGCCTGAGACTCTCGACGGTCCCAACCAATACTTCTGTGAGCGCTGCAAAAAGAAATGTGACGCCCGCAAGGTGATTCAGATCGCAGACGATGATTGTGAATTCCTGCACCACATTTCAGTTTCTTATGCTGTTTATTTATTTATTTTTTTGTCTCCAGGGTCTGAGATTCCTCCATTTCCCATACCTGCTGACTCTGCAGCTGAAACGCTTCGACTTTGATTACACCACTATGCACCGCATTAAACTCAATGACCGCATGACCTTCCCAGAGGAGCTGGACATGAGCCCCTTCATCGACGTCGAGGACGAGGTGAGACACAGCTTAATGCTTTCTTTTTTTGAGTGCTCATATCCTTATTGAGTCCATAATTAGTGAACTGATGATCTCATCTCTTTACCCCTATTGTTAACATCCATTATTACATATACACTTATTTACATACATACCGTATACTCATTTTGGGATGTAGTATGTAGCATATCTCAACTGCTTGATTGCTTGTTTCGTCACAAAATGTAATCTATATTATCACCCAGCTTAGATCTGCTTAATGTGACTAAGGCATGAAGATATTAAAAATATTAACATTATGGTTTTCTGTATAGCTGCTTTGAAACAATGTGTATTGGGAAAATCACTACTAATAAACTTGACTTGATCTCAACATTTGGCAACAGACTGATAAGGATAGCACGTATAATAAGAGTCACATTTCTCATTTCCTATTATTTAATTCTGTTTAAAAGAATCGTTACAGGAAATTGAATCATGAAGAGACGCGCCAGACGTTTTTTATGATTCCCATCCCTAGCCAAGAACAAACTTGTCAATTAGTGTGATCAGCTTTTGAGTGTTTTATACTGTGAGCATTGCATTTAAGAATGTTTGTCAAGAACAAGTTTTTTGTTTTCATTGTTTTTGGATACAAGAATGCCCCTTACTGCACGTGTCTAATGGTCTTATTATTCAGTGTTTCCTTAGACCAGTAGGTTACCACTTGTGGATTTTGAAAGTGTGTAGTTTTGAACATCACACATCATTTTGATGCATTAATTGCATGTTTTGACTCTGCAGAAATCACCTCAGACAGAGAGCTGCACTGACAGTGGGGCGGAGAATGAAGGAAGCTGCCACAGTGACCAGATGAGCAATGATTTCTCCACGGATGATGCTGTGGACGAGGGCATCTGTCTGGATAACACCAGCAGCGCAGAGCGGGTGCTCAAACCAAAGGTCACCTCATGTCCTCTCTGAACCCTAATGCTAAAGTGCTGTATTGAACTGTGGAAAATGAAAGACGAACATGCTTTTTCTTGTCTCTCTTGTAGAGCTCCTTGACCTTTGAACTCTTCTCGGTCATGGTGCATTCTGGGAGTGCTGCAGGTGGGCACTACTACGCCTGCATTAAGTCCTTCAGTGACAGCCAGTGGTACAGCTTCAATGACCAGCACGTCAGCAAGGTCAGCCAGCCAGCATCAGTCTTAAAACAATAGTTCACTCAGGAATAAAAATACTGGGTCTCATTCATTAATAATTGTTGATTATTCCTATATATGCGTACTGAACCAAAAGACCCGTACGGAAAATTTTCAGTATGAGCCCGTGTACCGTTACACCCCTAATATACACACTTTTCACAAAAGAAATCCACCATATTCACAAATTTGTTATTAACCTAATTCTAACGTTAATGAATTTGAAGTGTTGTAAATGAGCAACCACGTGACCGAGGTTAGTAATTTACCTAAAACTCACCCAAGTCATCTCTATATGGGCTTTTTGTACAAACTTTCCTTCCCGTTTCGACTGGGTATTATTTTCTTTATTTTGGTCCTTTTTGCAGCTTGACAATATAAATCTATATCTATTTTTTGTTTGTACAGAAAGAAAGAAAACTGTACAGGATTTGAGGGTTATAATACAGGGTTGTAATTTGTGTTATCGCCATCATGTGTGCATTCCAGATCACGCAGGATGACATCCGGAAGACATATGGTGGATCCTCAGGGAGCAGAGGCTATTACTCCAGTGCCTTTGCCAGGTGTGTGAAGCCTCCTAGTCCTACATTTGTGATCTCTGAAATGCCAAAGAAGACGCTTGTAAAACATTATAATGTAAAGTATGTCATAAAATCCATTTTTAACAAATCTTCTACTTTTACCCCCCAACAGCTCTACAAATGCATACATGCTCATGTACAGACTAAAAGACCCCTCCAGGAATGCAAGTAAGAAATGGAATTTACATGGTTTGAATGTTACAAATTGATTTATTTATTTTCTCAGTATCAAAAAGCATTCCCAGTGATCTCGCTCCCTGTCTGAGATTCTGGAATTTAGTGGACTCTGTGTGTGTTTTGCAGAATTCCTGGAAGTGGAGGACTTCCCAGGGCACATAAAGAAACTGGTGCAGCGAGAGAAAGAGTCTGAAGAACAGGAGAAGAGGCAAAGAGAGATTGAGCGCAACACATGCAAGGTAAACTGCATGAATATACTTGGGCTCTGTTCCAAACCCTAATGAGCTGCCAACCTAGACAGCATTTTAGGCATCACAGGTGCACTCTTAATGCAAAAGCTGTTCCAAGCAGTGTGCCACAGTGTTTGACCTAAATTAGGTATTGTAGAGTATAATTTAAGGAAACATTAAATGTGTTAAGCCACAAAAATTTGATGGTGGTGAGGGTCAGAGGAAATATAGGCAAAGATTTTGCAAAGCACTGTAAAAAATGTATTTTTGTAAGTTGTAAATAAAGCATATTAGAGTATGTTTTACAAGATAATGATACTTTCTATTTCCACAGTCTTTCTACTACACGTCTGCTTTCTAATTACATGTTTAATTCAATGTGTTACTTGCCGTTTCTTTGTAATTGTTTGTGAAATTTACTAGCAATTTCTGAGTGAAAATTGGGTTAGGATAGTATTATTCATCAGCACTTACAAAACTTGACCAATAAAATCTTTAGAAATGACTGTGGGGCAGAGTTTACTGGGAAAAAAATTATAGACATGTATTGCTAGATGCCTTATTAGCAGCTGTTTCTATGGGCCACTATACGTAAGCCGTCTGCCATATTGGAATGGTCAGAGCTGGTCCGTGACCACTCGAGAGCAACTTGAATGTGTGTCTGCAACCGTAATTATATGCGTGTATGAATATCTATATCTGCAATACACTTCAGCTGATGACTTTTCTAAACTGACACAATACAACAAGGCAAAACTGTTAGCTAACACGACATTAAAAATGTAACAGTTTAAAAACCTGTAATATTAAGTTAGTACATATTAATAGGGCTGGGTTTTGACACAAATTTCAAAATTCGATTCGATTGTCATTCACAAGCTTGCGATTCAGTTCAATTACCGATTTGATTCAATATTGATTATTTTGCATATATATCAGTTACAGTACATGGCAAATTTTCTCAAGGAAAAAAAATCTCTACTAATGCTGTAAAATATACATGAGAGTCAGCTGGCACAACATTACTATAACGTTGAAGGTTAAAATTGACTCGTGTAGGCTATACAACTGCTAAAATTACACTTAATGAAGTTTTTATAATAATAAAGTTACAATTACATAATGTTTCTACTTCAATTTGTTTTTTATTAGAAACATTTAAATGGTGGCTGTCATAAAGACTTGGCGGATTTATTCAAACATAAACATTGCAGAACAGTAAAAATTATAATGAATGTTATTTGGTGTATATATTTAGCAAAATGTCCCTCTCTACAGTTTATTTTTCTAGCTGACTAATGAGTTCATGATCACTGAATATGTTTTTTCTGAGGTGACGTTACATGACATTGTTTACAAGACGTTATATTGACGTCTTTGCGCAGCTGAAACACTGAGCGATTATATGAGACAGGATACGGATTGTTAGTTTGTACTCTGTCTTTTAACTTGGGTCATTTAAACTTTATTTTGTGCTGAAACTGGTATTAAAGTGGAGGAGATGATCAGTTCACGTGCGTCTGTTGAACTGAGGCGGTACAGTGATCTGTCATTCTACATTAAACGGCTTCAAAACAGCATTTATTGTTTGAACACTGCAATGCAATGGACAGAATTTGAAATCTGAGACTTTGTTTCATATTAAAAGTACCAAAGCACATACTTATTGCGATTTATTGGATGGGAGGTGCCCTTCAATGTTTCGTCCGTTAACTGAAAACAAGCTAGACTAGTCGACTCGTGGCATTTAAGTATCGATCTCGTTTCTTAAAAATGAGAATCAATTAAAATCGAGATATCAGTATTTTTACCCAGCCCTACATAATATTAATAACACAAAAACATATTCTCACCTGTGAAAGTTTATCCCGTTTCTTCATGAATATAAATTTCGGTGATTTTTGCAACCAGAGGCTCAGCAATGTTGCATTACTGAGAGTGACGACACATTGACCGTTCCAAGATGGCAGACACGTCGACGTGTGTGGTGCTGTCGGTTGTGGCGTCTACCTATACATATCTTTGGAAAAAATTGTCAAATGATTAAATGCTAAACATAGTGCTCTTACACAATAGACTAAGTGCTTCTGGTGTATGTGTTCTGGTGTGTGTTCTAAGACATCTGGTGTATGAATTTTTGATGGATAGTGTTGTCTCAAATTGAAAACATTTTTACTACATTGTTCCTTCAAATGGAAAGTGAAGGCATTAGAGTTCTGCAGTGTTGATCTATTTTTTATAATTTTTTTATGGCAGTCCACAAATTAGCCTCACCCTGTTTCCCTTGATAAATACCAGATGTTCATCAAGATAATCTTCACAAATGATCACAAAAACTTAAATATAATCAAAAGACCTGTGTAGACAGAGCCTGTGTTTAGAATATAGCCTTATTCTGTCCTCTTCCATTAGATCAAGCTCTTCTGCATGCATCCAGTGAAGATGATGATGATGGAGAATAAGTTGGAGGTTCACAAGGACAAAACTCTCAGAGAGGCAACAGAAATGGCATACAAGGTGAGCAAGGCCAGTGTATAGTTGTCTATAGTTGACCTCTGCATCAGATTGTCTAAGTCTCTCTTAATTGATCACTGATTGTTTCATTGTGTTTGTCTGTTTGCATTGTGTGATTGTCCTCTGGGTGATCAGCTGATGGATCTTGATGGAGTGGTGCCACTGGACTGCTGTCGATTGGTCAAATACGATGAGTTTCACGAATATCTAGAACGTTCATATGAAGGGGAGGAAGACATGCCCATGGGTCTGCTGCTCGGCGGGGTCAAGTCTTCATACATGTTTGACCTGCTCCTTGAGATCCGCAGGCCTGACCAAGTGTTCCAGCCCTACAAACCTGGAGGTATCTACTGAGCAGAACATTTGCAATATGTTTAACTAAAAATCTGCAATCAAGGTCCCAATAAAAAAAAATGACGTTAATGCATCATCATTTTGCAATCCTTTGATTTCTAAGATTTTTCATTATGGTTGACCACATATCCTTTCAAAATGAACTCACCATCAAATGCTGACAATGTCTGTGTGTTTATTGCAGAGGTGATGGTGAAGGTCTATGTGGTTGATCTGAAGAGTGAGTCTATTGCTGCTCCAGTCAGCGTCAGGGCGTATCTCAACCAGACTATTACAGAGTTCAAGCAACTCATTGCGCAGGTACAAAATCTCATTTCTGAGTGAATACACTGCTCCATTAACTTACAAAGGCCAATTTCCATAAATAGGGTAAATAAAATTGTGACCCATTATTTTTTTTTTAAACCAGTGAGCACCCAATTCCAATGTTGTTTAGAGAGAACAATTAGATATGTTAGATAAACTATTATCCAATGCTACATTTTTATAGTGTATAAAGCCCTCCCCCCTTACAATAGCCATACAGCAGTCATAATTTGTACTTTTTTAAAAAAAATTTTTAAATTATTTGTGTTGAACTAGCAAAGCTACCCTTTTTGCACTTACAGGCAAAATCTGAAATCCTTTTTTTTTTGGTTTTTATGTTTCATTTATATATTTTTTCATTTATTCATCTTAATCTTTTCTTTTTTTTTTTTCAATAGTTTAGTTTTATGAACTCATGCCAAATGTATATTTTAGGGAGTTTCAAACACTGTTTTGTTCCCTATTTGTGGAAAGTGCCAAAGACTGATGAAACAGATGTCCGCTTCCATCTAACATCTTGTCACCTGGTTGTGTGTTCTCAGGCCACGGGGCTTTGTGCGGAGACTATGCGTGTCGTCTTAGAGCGCTGCTATAATGACCTTCGGCTTCTTTATGTGCCCAACAAGACTCTAAAAGCAGAAGGTTTCTTCAGGAGTAACAAGGTTCACTTGCATAACACTTACTTTAATGGCTCTTTTCTAAAACTTAATGAGCTGCCTCGCTGCCTTCTAAGGCAGCATCCTGACCAAAGTAGAACACGACTGGTTTTGAAATGTTCTTCATAAACAGTTTATGGTCATGCATGGCATGCAATTATTGCTCCTCCAATAAGGTATACAAGAGATTCGACTATCCCTCGTATTATATTTGCACTAAGTGCAAAATGCATGACATGCATGAAAAAGTTATTTTTTATTTATAAAACATTTTTGGATATTTTTCAGAGCCCATTGCAATGCGTTCTGGTATTGAATATATATGCAATCCATTACAAAAAAAAGACGCATAACTGAAGTTAATTTTAGGTAAAAGACAGTGTACTAGTAATATTCTTGTAGTTGTACTACATCAGTACTTCTTGGGACTAAATTTGCCCACTTTCGTTTTGCTGTAAGGGTAGTTTAACTGTAGTAGATTTGAAATACACAACCAGTTTCCATATAAATTATATCAAACTTACTATTTATTTGCTAGCTATATACTTCGTTTACTTATTTTATGAAAGTATACTTTGAAGTATACTCAGTAAACTAAAAGTCAAATAATTTTTATACTGAAATTATACTTGTAATTTTTCTTTAATTTAACTTAAGTCCTGCCTTAGCATATTTAGCTGACCTACTTTTTGGAATGGGCTTCACATTCCGACCATGCCAGTGCCTTACAAATCTGTTCCTAAACCTAGAGAACTAAATTTCACAAGTGTTTAAGATCCTTCTGGAAAGAGATATTTTTGCTGCATTTTCACTTAAAATGTCTTAATTTTGCTGTTTTCTATAAGATGCTGTTGTTTATCCTCAGGTTTTCGTGGAGAGCTCAGACTCAACGGATCATCAGGCCGTTTTCACTGACTCTGTTTTGTGGAAGCTCCTGGATCGGCACGGGAACACAATCAGACTGTTTGTCTCCTTGCCTGAACAGTCACCAGGCTCTTTGGCCAACAGAACTAGTTGCCCCAAAGCTAGCGCTGACTCTGAGGACTCTTTTGATGGGGCAAAGGGCAGCAGGAAGTCAGTGGAGGCCATTCTTGAAGAGAGCACAGAGAAGCTAAAGAACCTTTCTTTACAACAGCAGCAGCAGCAGCAGCAGCATCAGCAATCCTTCAGCACCAGTGACAGTCAGAAGAGCTCAGAACACAGCGACTTCGAGCACATCGAGTCACCAGCACAAGAGCCGGACGCTGCCTCGCAGCCTTCCCAGACAGAGAACTGCACACGGGCCGCCTCAGACACGGAGAACCAGTTCCCCTCCGAGGAGCGCTCGGACTCGGACGTCAATAACGACCGCAGCACCAGCTCGGTGGACAGTGACATCCTGAGCTCCAGCCACAGCAGCGACACGCTGTGTAACGCCGACAGCGGCCCGCTGCCTCTGGCTAACGGCCTCGACTCGCACAGCATCACCAGCAGCCGGCGCTCCAAAGCACACGAGGGGAAGAAGGAGACGTGGGACACGGCGGAGGAGGACTCCGGCACAGACAGCGAGTACGATGAGAACGGCAAGAGCAAAGCTGAGGCCCAGTACCTGTACTTCAAAGCAGAGCCATACTCTCATGAGGAAGGATCTGGAGAAGGACAGAAATGTAAAGTCTCTCTAGTTGACTTTTTTTTTTTCTTTTTCTTTCTTTTTTTTTTTTTTTAGGGAAACCTTGGACAGGATTAGATTTTGATTTTAAATGAACAATGCCATGTTTGAGCCTTAAATAGCAGGGCATCTATTTATTTAATTTGCAGTCTTCGCAATCTGTCAATAGCATTAAGCCGTCACAATGAGTTTTTTATTTTGATATATCATGCATATAATATAACAGCACTTTTATTTATTTGCCAAACCGCCAAAATAAAAGTTTGAGGGTTTAATGTTAAAATTTAGGCTAAAATGTCAGTAATTTTAATGCTTGCTATAAAATAATATAAAGTTTTTAATATTGTTTAATTAAATTCCTGCATTTTACTTAACAATAGTATTATTATAATTTAATAGTATAAATTTCCAATACTAAATTTATGTAATCTTTTAGCCCTAAGATGGTTTGCTCGCAATTAAAATGTTTAGAGTACAAAGACATTTTACATTTTTTGATAGTATTTTTTTTATTTTCTATGCAGATTCTCGCCATCAAAATTACCTCAAACATTTTATTGATGGTTGATTAATTCTTTCCAAATATAAACTTTCAAGTCATTAGATGAAAATTGCTGTATTGTATATTACAGGGAAAATATATATGTGTGTGTGTGAACTCTGTGTGTGTCAGTTTATTGCGTAACCTTTGGCTGGTAACCTAAAACAATTTGGGTTTAAATTCTAAGGAATTCTAATGACGATTTGACCCTGTTTTTATCAGATGTTAAAACCAAAATATCAGATGATAAAACCAAAAAGATTCAAACAGTAAAACTAAATAAGTAAATAACTGTTAAACTAAACAAATAACCATCTGTTTCTGTTGAACATACATTTTAGTAAGCAAGTTAATGTTGCTAATATGTCTGTTTTAGGTTTACTTGTCCATGTTGACAAGAGGATCACACTGGCAGCATTCAAACAGAACCTAGAGCCGTTTGTTGGCGTCCCCTCCACTCAGTTTAAGGTCTTCCGTGTTTATGCCAACAACCAGGAGTTTGAGAGTGTGCGACTCAATGAGACGCTCTCCTCTTTCTCTGATGACAACAAGGTGAGATTTTAACTTTACATTATAGTTTAATATACAAGGACAACTATTCTTAGTTTTTCTTGCAATTCTGTTTGGCGCCACTAAAGACACATAAATGACACACTGCATGTTTATTTGCTCTGCTGTTGAACAGATCACGATTCGATTGGGACGTGCACTGAAGAAAGGAGAATACAGGGTGAAGGTGTACCAGCTGCTAGTCAATGACCCAGAGGTGAGGGACAAAACGTTTGGAAATGGATGTGCATTTAGTTTATTCTATAGTGGAATGCGTATTCTAAAACTGTTTAAAAAAAAAAAAAAAAAGATGTTTGTGCACATGTAATGTGTATTTTTTTTTTTTTTTGACAGCCCTGTAAGTTCCTTTTGGACACTGTGTTCGCTAAAGGCATGACTGTTCGACAGTCTAAAGAGGAGTTGCTGCCTCAACTCAAAGACCAGTGCAAACTGGACCTCAGTATAGATAGGTAAGCCCATAACATTTTAGATTTTTTCCTCTAAAGGCCCTGAAATGACGTGAACAGTGAAGTTCTTCATTGCTCTTTGCAACAAAGATGACAGCCATAAGAAAACAGAAGCTATAAGCATCTGATCACAGTGATGTGGATAGGTTTACCAGAGCTCTGCAATTTGGCACTCCAGTCAAGTCACGTCATGTTTATTTATATGGCATTTTATACAACAGAGTGCTTTAAAGCAGTAATCAATTAAAGTCCGGTCTCTAAATTTCCTTCCCAGCAGAGGTCTGGAAAATGCCTATTTGAAATGGTTATAAATTTCGATCTGGGCACCAGTAGTACTTTTTAAAAAAAAAAAAAAAACCTCCTAAACAGTCAAAATACTCATCCAAGATGAGGATATTGGGCTCTGCGAGCCAAAGCAGTGGTGTCTGAGAATTTTCCTTCCAAAAAAACCCCAAACCTTGCTTTAAAACAAGCAGCTTCCGGACTGAACGGAAGAAATTAACTGCATCAAAGAAGTGGTATTTTGAGAGTGTTCACCAGTTGGAGTGAAGTTTTCCTAAGTTTTTGCTTTGGCTAGCTGTTTTGAACTCCTGAAATGAACTTTTGGCTTGATTTTGTTTGAAATGGCACCACACCAGTTCATTGTTCGGTTTCACTTGAAGCATATTGGCTAATCTTTTAGCATGTGAAATGAGAAACAGTGATTACTGAAAAGACATTGTTGTATACATGTGCCTTGTTAACATATTCATGTTTCCTTTTGGCTTTGCAAAATCACAGATTATGAAACAAACCATTTTTGCAGTTGAAGGGGTGGTCACACTACACTTTTCATTACACTGACTTCCAATCATATTCATATGAATGCTGGGGGCAAGGATTGGAAACTTGTGTGCATTTCACTGCGTTTCAAAGTACAAGTTTGGTGAACTATGACATTTTTGTATCATGTGTAGGGCCCTATGATTTCCGCGATGCAGAAAACGCGGACGGAATCGCGGAATCCAGTCATAAAAACGGAATTTACAGATTAACGCGGAATGTCACGGAATTTGTCAAAGTTTGGATGAATTAATCAAAAGTACAGGCCCGGATTGGCTAATCGGGAGCACCGGGAGGATTCCCGGTGGGCCGGTCTGGTTTTTTCGC
The DNA here is from genome assembly GCA_021397915.2 of Tor tambroides. Classification (NCBI taxonomy): domain Eukaryota; kingdom Metazoa; phylum Chordata; class Actinopteri; order Cypriniformes; family Cyprinidae; genus Tor; species Tor tambroides. Next base: position 61,437 of record JAFVLL020028034.1, read on the forward strand.
CGCTAGGGCCGGTCGCCACTGGGTTGAA